>CM053026.1:338551166-338731665 GCA_028564925.1 Lithobates sylvaticus | reverse complement strand
TTGAAGCCATTAACATTTTGTTATTGTTCTATTTGGCTGCATCTCTAACTTTAGACAGTTTTGAAAATGTTTGGCAGCTCTCCAGAATAACATCTGCCAGATCTTTTGATGCCCAGAATGCTGTGTATTTCCCACAAATTATTAGGTAATACAACTTTGATGCATTTCAAATAAAACATGTCATTGCACTTAAGCTACACTTTAGGCAAACAGCTAAATAAACAAATTGAATTCATATAGGGGAGCTCTTTAATTGCCAAAGTATTTGTATTCCTGTTTATCTGATCCTGAGCTTTACACATCCCTAGCGCACAGCACAACACAACCAGGTGGATAACATCGCTTACAGTTGAATGCAATGGTATCAGCTCTCTGCCCCCAGCAGCAGAATGAGGAGGTCAGGTCTCTGCACTCTCCTACTATCAGCATGTTACAACTATACATGCATGCAGCACACCTGATTGACTCTGGTCTTGCACCTTCCTCCCGTAGTACTTCTGTATAGGGGAGTGACACCAGGTCGAATCCAGTTACATACATTCATTGTAATTTAAAAAATATATATATTTGTTTTAGCGAATACAACACTGCATCAATTTGTACTTGTTCATACGTATTTTACATGTGCCTGGAGTTCAGCTTTAACCACTTGCCTACCAGACACGAACACCACCTTCCTGCCCAGGCCATTTTTCAGCTTTCAGCGCTGTCGCCCTTTGAATGACAATTGCGCAGTCATGCTACACTGTACCCAAACAAATTTTTTTTATCATTTTCTTCACACAAATAGAGCTTTCTTTTGGTGGTATTTAATCACTGCTGTTTTTTTATTTTTTATCAAAAAAAAAAAGACCAAACATTTGGGGAAAAAAAAAAAAGCCTTTTTACTTTTTTCTGTCAGTAAATTTTGTAACTAAGTAATTTTTCACCTTCACTGATGTGCGTGGCACTGATAGGCTGAACTGGTGGGCATTGATGAGGTGGCACTTATGGGCACTGGTGAGGCAGCACTTATGGGCACTGATGAGCGGCCCAGAACAAAAGCTGCACCGCCCTGCCGTGATTTGACAGTGGGCAGGCAGCAAGCAGTTAAAGAGAGGGAGATTTACTAAAACTAGTGCACTCAGAATCTGGTGCAGCTGTGCATGGTAGCCAATCAGCTTCTAACTTTAGTTTGTTCAATTAAGCTTTGGCAATAAAACCTAAAAGCTGATTGGTTTTTATGCAGAGTTGCAGATTTTGTACCTTCCAGTTTTAATAAATAACCCCCTCTGTTACCATCATAAAAAAAAAAAAAAAAAAAACAGTACAGGCATGTTCAACCTGCTTTTACAGCCAAAGAACGGGCTGTTCTGACAGGTAAAACTTCATCACCTTTGAGTAATGTTAAGATGGGCCTACATGGGTCATTTTTTTTTGATAAGCCAGCGAGCTGATCAAAAAAAACTGAATGGATTACCCATCTACACAAGCGAGGTGAATAGACTAAACATATATGTGAAGTTGGGACATCAGTTACTAGATTGCTCCCATATGCTTTCTTTCGTTTAATTTATTTTGGTATTTTTGAATTTGAGGGATCCTTCTTTGGAAGGAGGTCTTGAATTATTTTATATCCATCACCCTCAAAAGGTATTTTTGTGTGTGTCGGTTTTGGTTATTTGAGTCCTTACATGGCATTTGTTTTAGGTGCAGACATAGACCGAGAAATTAAGGCAGCCTTCACTAAGGAGGTGACCACTGCTTTAAATGAAGGGGAAGAGATTAAGACCAGGTTTAAACAACATAAGAAATTAGTGATAAAGCATCTTAACTGTAAATGGAATGTTTGCTTTTTAGAGCCATATATCCAGCAGGGTATTATCCCACGAGGTTTAAGAAGCAAAGTGGTGTAGGCGGAGCACTTCCACAATGAACGTTTTTTAACTAAATGGAAAAAATGATGCATAGAACAAGGAATTGAGGGAATGAAATCAATTGTAGAAGAATAATAACTTCAACTTCAGGAATTAGATGCAGCAATTGTAGAGCGTTCAAGAGGTTTAGAACCATTTAAAACATATGAAGGATTTGAGAAACATAAAGAGATTTTGAAAAAAGATTTGAACAAAGTACAAAAAAAATTGGAGAACCATTAAACAGTCTAAGTTCAGGTGAGATCTTAGAGACTAGGAAACGGGGGATATTTTCGACCTCACATTACATAGCGGGAGGAGCCGCTCTAGATGAGGGGTCTCTCACTTGGTATCTAGATAAGAGGGTGAGGGTCCCTCTAGTAAAAGTGATTGTGAAGCCCAGTCTAAATCAGTATTTTTTTTAGAGCCAAAGGAAAAAGAAGGTACATCTCTGCAAGACACACAAGTTGGGAGAAAGTTGCAGAAAGTACAGGGAAAAGGGGGAAGTCAGTACCAAGGGAAAAGAAACACAGGAGAAAGGAAGCAGAACGAGGAGCCAGAGCACATTTTTGTTTTCCCCACCTCAGATCAGATTAGTTTTATCTAATTTCCACTTGGAGTAAAGATATACCTGACTTTTGAGCAGGGTGATGTAATTTTCACCAAGATAGACGCAATTGAACTCTTTAAAGACATGAATTTGTTCCTGAGAAAGGTCTTTCTGAGACTATTACATGAAAAAGAGGGACCAAATACGGGAAATACAGGTGACTTCACCACACAGAAATATGAGGCAATGGTGTCCTCACTTGAGGAAAATTAAATGGTGACAGAATCTAATGAGGAAGAGGACCCTCTGGCCCTTAGAAGAGCTAAGCTAAAGATTAAATCTTCGAATGCCCACCTTTAGGAGTAATGGTTGGATTAGTCTCTTTCTGGACTTGGTTTCCACTGACCTTGAACTACATAACTGGGAAAACTCCATTGATAGACAATCTCTCACGAAAGGTCCTTAAGGAACTAAAGGAAGCCAAAAACTTGTAATAAAGGGGGAATATAGTAATTCTGAGTGAAGATTACTATGAGAAGGAGGTTAGACACCAGATGGGGATGAAAAATAGACAGGTTTTATTTGTTTTGTTACAAATTTGTTTTTTTTTAACTCAAATCAAAAACCCATTTAACGTTTTTTTTAATTCAA
Source organism: Lithobates sylvaticus (assembly GCA_028564925.1). Lineage (NCBI taxonomy): Eukaryota > Metazoa > Chordata > Amphibia > Anura > Ranidae > Lithobates > Lithobates sylvaticus. Next base: position 338,728,569 of record CM053026.1, on the reverse strand, counting down.
AAGATTCAGAAATTCGAAATTTGATAATCCCAAAAATTCGAAAATCTTAAATAATAACTAATAATAATTTAACTATTATTAACTGTTAAATTATAGGTATTGGAATTTCCTTTCAAATTTGTCTGTTAGTGAATGTAATGAATACAAATTTATCTGAAGTTACGAATTATCAGAAATTACAAATGACGTATCTAAACGAATGCAATTAGGTAATTAGGTAATTAGGTAACAAATTAATAATAATAAATAACAATAATAATAATAAAAAACGTTTTATTATTACTATCATTTATTATTAATTCGTTCCATTCCATTTGTTTAGATGCGGCATTCGTTATTTCTGATAATTCGTAACTTCAAATAAATTTGTATTCATTATGTTAACTAACAGCCAAATTTGAAAGGAAATTCCAATACCTATAATTTAATAGTTAGTTATTATTAGTTAGTTAGTTATTCTTTCAAATTTTCTTATGTATTTTCGTATTCTCGAATTTACGAATATTCGCAATTACGAATTTACAAATTTCCGAATTGCGATCATAACGAAAGAAAAAAAAAAAAAAACGAAAGAAACGGAAACAAACAAATTTTTCAGCTATCAGGGGATCCATTTCCTATTTTGATAAGCAAACTTAACACCAAATTAGTGTATGCTGAAGAGGCTGGCATAGTCACAAAAATGGATTACCTCAAAGTAGATTAGTTTAACTATCCTTTATTTTATGTGATTCCAAGGATACACAAGGATTCCCAGGCTCCACCAGGCTGACCAATTGCGTCAGACATTAAAGGAGAGTGCGTAGAGAGAATAGGAAAATATGAAGATTTGTTATTGAAAGACATGGGCCCAGGGTTGAGGTCGTATGTCCAGGACATAAAAGAATCTCAGACCTAAGGGTAGGTGAAAACTCTATACTTGTGGGTCACTTTATGGGTCAATACCGCACTAGTGTGCACTTCGAGCAATCCTCTACTTTCTGGAAAAACTTTCCCAACATGGGACCAAAGAATGAGTTCATTCTTGAGCTCCTTGAATTTGCATTGATGAATAACTTTTTTTTAGTTTTGTGGTGGATACTAGGGATGGGCCCGGTGCTCGATGCGAACCCACGTTCGCATCGAGCACCGGGCGTTCGCTCGCTCGGCGAGCCCAGAACTATTTTGGCCGCTCGCATCACGTGCGTGTGATGCGCGCGGCCCCGCAATGCATTGCGGCCGGCGCGGCCGGCGCAGTGCATTGCTGGCTGATGATTGGCCAAGCATGCACTGTGACCCCGCATGCTTGGCCAATCACAGCCCCGGAAACTCGAAGAGCCATAATTGGCTACAGGCAGGACGCCTGTAGCCAATTACAGCTCAGGGGCTGTAGTACACGCCCCCCCCCCCCCTATAAAAGGCCGCCACGCCGTCTGCGCCGGTCACATGCTGTTCCGGCGCAGATAGAGCAGGCTAGATCTGTGACACTCTGCTGGATTTAGTTAGTTAGAGAGATTTACTTAGAGAGATTGAGTTAGATAGATTCATTCATTTAGATTGATTTAGAAAGAGGGGCTTGTAGTGTGTTCGTGGCAGGCAGGCAGAGCTCCTATATTTTGTTCCCAGAAGCACCTATAGGACTTGTAGTGTGTTCGTGGCAGGCAGGCAGAGCTCCTATATTTTGTTCCCAGAAGCACCTATAGGACTTGTAGTGTGTTCGTGGCAGGCAGGCAGAGCTCCTATATTTTGTTCCCAGAAGCACCTATAGGACTTGTAGTGTGTTCGTGGCAGGCAGGCAGAGCTCCTATATTTTGTTCCCAGAAGCACCTATAGGACTTGAAGTGTGTTAGTCCCATCACACAGACCTACATTTTCTTCCCAGAAGCACCTATAGGACTTGAAGTGTGTTAGTCCCATCACACAGAGATCATATATTTTGTTCCCAGAAGCACCTATAGGACTTGAAGTGTGTTAGTCCCATCACACAGACCTTTATTTCCTTCCCAGAAGCACCTATAGGACTTGAAGTGTGTTAGTCCCATCACACAGACCTTTATTTCCTTCCCAGAAGCACCTATAGGACTTGAAGTGTGTTAGTCCCATCACACAGAGATCATATATTTTGTTCCCAGAAGCACCTATAGGACTTGAAGTGTGTTAGTCCCATCACACAGACCTATATTTCCTTCCCAGAAGCACCTATAGGACTTGAAGTGTGTTAGTCCCATCACACAGAGATCATATATTTTGTTCCCAGAAGCACCTATAGGACTTGAAGTGTGTTAGTCCCATCACACAGAGATCATATATTTTGTTCCCAGAAGCACCTATAGGACTTGAAGTGTGTTAGTCCCATCACACAGAGATCATATATTTTGTTCCCAGAAGCACCTATAGGACTTGAAGTGTGTTAGTCCCATCACACAGAGATCATATATTTTGTTCCCAGAAGCACCTATAGGACTTGAAGTGTGTTAGTCCCATCACACAGAGATCATATATTTCGTTCCCAGAAGCACCTATAGGACTTGAAGTGTGTTAGTCCCATCACACAGAGATCATATATTTTGTTCACAGAAGCACCTATAGGACTTGAAGTGTGTTAGTCCCATCACACAGACCTACATTTTCTTCCCAGAAGCACCCATAGGACTTGAAGTGTGTTAGTCCCATCACACAGAGATCATATATTTTGTTCCCAGAAGCACCTATAGGACTTGAAGTGTGTTAGTCCCATCACACAGACCTATATTTCCTTCCCAGAAGCACCTATAGGACTTGAAGTGTGTTAGTCCCATCACACAGAGATCATATATTTTGTTCCCAGAAGCACCTATAGGACTTGAAGTGTGTTAGTCCCATCACACAGACCTACTTTTTCTTCCCAGAAGCACCTATAGGACTTGAAGTGTGTTAGTCCCATCACACAGAGATCCTATATTTTGTTCCCAGAAGCACCTATAGGACTTGAAGTGTGTTAGTCCCATCACACAGAGATCATATATTTTGTTCACAGAAGCACCTATAGGACTTGAAGTGTGTTAGTCCCATCACACAGACCTACATTTTCTTCCCAGAAGCACCCATAGGACTTGAAGTGTGTTAGTCCCATCACACAGAGATCCTATATTTTGTTCCCAGAAGCACCTATAGGACTTGAAGTGTGTTAGTCCCATCACACAGAGATCATATATTTTGTTCCCAGAAGCACCTATAGGACTTGAAGTGTGTTAGTCCCATCACACAGACCTTTATTTCCTTCCCAGAAGCGCCTATAGGACTTGAAGTGTGTTAGTCCCATCACACAGAGATCATATATTTTGTTCCCAGAAGCACCTATAGGACTTGAAGTGTGTTAGTCCCATCACACAGACCTACATTTTCTTCCCAGAAGCACCTATAGGACTTGAAGTGTGTTAGTCCCATCACACAGAGATCATATATTTTGTTCCCAGAAGCACCTATAGGACTTGAAGTGTGTTAGTCCCATCACACAGACCTACATTTTCTTCCCAGAAGCACCCATAGGACTTGAAGTGTGTTAGTCCCATCACACAGAGATCATATATTTTGTTCCCAGAAGCACCTATAGGACTTGAAGTGTGTTAGTCCCATCACACAGACCTATATTTCCTTCCCAGAAGCACCTATAGGACTTGAAGTGTGTTAGTCCCATCACACAGAGATCATATATTTTGTTCCCAGAAGCACCTATAGGACTTGAAGTGTGTTAGTCCCATCACACAGACCTACATTTTCTTCCCAGAAGCACCTATAGGACTTGAAGTGTGTTAGTCCCATCACACAGAGATCCTATATTTTGTTCCCAGAAGCACCTATAGGACTTGAAGTGTGTTAGTCCCATCACACAGAGATCATATATTTTGTTCCCAGAAGCACCTATAGGACTTGAAGTGTGTTAGTCCCATCACACAGACCTTTATTTCCTTCCCAGAAGCACCTATAGGACTTGAAGTGTGTTAGTCCCATCACACAGAGATCATATATTTTGTTCCCAGAAGCACCTATAGGACTTGAAGTGTGTTAGTCCCATCACACAGACCTATATTTCCTTCCCAGAAGCACCTATAGGACTTGAAGTGTGTTAGTCCCATCACACAGAGATCATATATTTTGTTCCCAGAAGCACCTATAGGACTTGAAGTGTGTTAGTCCCATCACACAGACCTACATTTTCTTCCCAGAAGCACCTATAGGACTTGAAGTGTGTTAGTCCCATCACACAGACCTACATTTTCTTCCCAGAAGCACCTATAGGACTTGAAGTGTGTTAGTCCCATCACACAGACCTACATTTTCTTCCCAGAAGCACCTATAGGACTTGAAGTGTGTTAGTCCCATCACACAGAGATCCTATATTTTGTTCCCAGAAGCACCTATAGGACTTGAAGTGTGTTAGTCCCATCACACAGAGATCATATATTTTGTTCCCAGAAGCACCTATAGGACTTGAAGTGTGTTAGTCCCATCACACAGACCTTTATTTCCTTCCCAGAAGCACCTATAGGACTTGAAGTGTGTTAGTCCCATCACACAGAGATCATATATTTTGTTCCCAGAAGCACCTATAGGACTTGAAGTGTGTTAGTCCCATCACACAGACCTATATTTCCTTCCCAGAAGCACCTATAGGACTTGAAGTGTGTTAGTCCCATCACACAGAGATCATATATTTTGTTCCCAGAAGCACCTATAGGACTTGAAGTGTGTTAGTCCCATCACACAGACCTACATTTTCTTCCCAGAAGCACCTATAGGACTTGAAGTGTGTTAGTCCCATCACACAGACCTACATTTTCTTCCCAGAAGCACCTATAGGACTTGAAGTGTGTTAGTCCCATCACACAGAGATCATATATTTTGTTCCCAGAGGCACCTATAGGACTTGAAGTGTGTTAGTCCCATCACACAGACCTATATTTTCTTCCCAGAAGCACCCCATAGGACTTGAAGTGTGTTAGTCCCATCACACAGAGCTCCTCTATTTTCTTTGCAGAAGCACCCATAGGACTTCTAGTGTGTTAGTGGCATCACACAGAGCTCCTATATTTTCTTCTCAGCAGCACCCACAGGACTTCTAGTGTGTTAGTGGCATCACACAGAGCTCCTCTATTTTCTTTGCAGAAGCACCCATAGGACTTCTAGTGTGTTAGTGGCATCACACAGAGCTCCTATATTTTCTTCTCAGCAGCACCCACAGGACTTCTAGTGTGTTAGTGGCATCACACAGAGCTCCTCTATTTTCTTTGCAGAAGCACCCATAGGACTTCTAGTGTGTTAGTGGCATCACACAGAGCTCCTATATTTTCTTCTCAGCAGCACCCACAGGACTTCTAGTGTGTTAGTGGCATCACACAGAGCTCCTCTATTTTCTTTGCAGAAGCACCCACAGGACTTCTAGTGTGTTAGTGGCATCACACAGAGCTCCTCTATTTTCTTTGCAGAAGCACCCATAGGACTTCTAGTGTGTTAGTGGCATCACACAGAGCTCCTCTATTTTCTTTGCAGAAGCACCCACAGGACTTCTAGTGTGTTAGTGGCATCACACAGAGCTCCTCTATTTTCTTTGCAGAAGCACCCATAGGACTTCTAGTGTGTTAGTGGCATCACACAGAGCTCCTCTATTTTCTTTGCAGAAGCACCCATAGGACTTCTAGTGTGTTAGTGGCATCACACAGAGCTCCTCTATTTTCTTTGCAGAAGCACCCACAGGACTTCTAGTGTGTTAGTGGCATCACACAGAGCTCCTCTATTTTCTTTGCAGAAGCACCCACAGGACTTCTAGTGTGTTAGTGGCATCACACAGAGCTCCTCTATTTTCTTTGCAGAAGCACCCACAGGACTTCTAGTGTGTTAGTGGCATCACACAGAGCTCCTCTATTTTCTTTGCAGAAGCACCCATAGGACTTCTAGTGTGTTAGTGGCATCACACAGAGCTCCTATATTTTCTTCTCAGCAGCACCCACAGGACTTCTAGTGTGTTAGTGGCATCACACAGAGCTCCTCTATTTTCTTTGCAGAAGCACCCACAGGACTTCTAGTGTGTTAGTGGCATCACACAGAGCTCCTCTATTTTTTTTGCAGAAGCACCCATAGGACTTGAAGTGTGTTAGTGGCATCACACAGAGCTCCTATATTTTCTTCCCAGAAGCACCCATAGGACTTGAAGTGTGTTAGTCCCATCACACAGACCTTTATTTCCTTCCCAGAAGCACCTATAGGACTTGAAGTGTGTTAGTCCCATCACACAGAGATCATATATTTTGTTCCCAGAAGCACCTATAGGACTTGAAGTGTGTTAGTCCCATCACACAGACCTATATTTCCTTCCCAGAAGCACCTATAGGACTTGAAGTGTGTTAGTCCCATCACACAGAGATCATATATTTTGTTCCCAGAAGCACCTATAGGACTTGAAGTGTGTTAGTCCCATCACACAGAGATCATATATTTTGTTCCCAGAAGCACCTATAGGACTTGAAGTGTGTTAGTCCCATCACACAGAGATCATATATTTTGTTCCCAGAAGCACCTATAGGACTTGAAGTGTGTTAGTCCCATCACACAGAGATCATATATTTTGTTCCCAGAAGCACCTATAGGACTTGAAGTGTGTTAGTCCCATCACACAGAGATCATATATTTCGTTCCCAGAAGCACCTATAGGACTTGAAGTGTGTTAGTCCCATCACACAGAGATCATATATTTTGTTCACAGAAGCACCTATAGGACTTGAAGTGTGTTAGTCCCATCACACAGACCTACATTTTCTTCCCAGAAGCACCCATAGGACTTGAAGTGTGTTAGTCCCATCACACAGAGATCATATATTTTGTTCCCAGAAGCACCTATAGGACTTGAAGTGTGTTAGTCCCATCACACAGACCTATATTTCCTTCCCAGAAGCACCTATAGGACTTGAAGTGTGTTAGTCCCATCACACAGAGATCATATATTTTGTTCCCAGAAGCACCTATAGGACTTGAAGTGTGTTAGTCCCATCACACAGACCTACTTTTTCTTCCCAGAAGCACCTATAGGACTTGAAGTGTGTTAGTCCCATCACACAGAGATCCTATATTTTGTTCCCAGAAGCACCTATAGGACTTGAAGTGTGTTAGTCCCATCACACAGAGATCATATATTTTGTTCACAGAAGCACCTATAGGACTTGAAGTGTGTTAGTCCCATCACACAGACCTACATTTTCTTCCCAGAAGCACCCATAGGACTTGAAGTGTGTTAGTCCCATCACACAGAGATCCTATATTTTGTTCCCAGAAGCACCTATAGGACTTGAAGTGTGTTAGTCCCATCACACAGAGATCATATATTTTGTTCCCAGAAGCACCTATAGGACTTGAAGTGTGTTAGTCCCATCACACAGACCTTTATTTCCTTCCCAGAAGCGCCTATAGGACTTGAAGTGTGTTAGTCCCATCACACAGAGATCATATATTTTGTTCCCAGAAGCACCTATAGGACTTGAAGTGTGTTAGTCCCATCACACAGACCTACATTTTCTTCCCAGAAGCACCTATAGGACTTGAAGTGTGTTAGTCCCATCACACAGAGATCATATATTTTGTTCCCAGAAGCACCTATAGGACTTGAAGTGTGTTAGTCCCATCACACAGACCTACATTTTCTTCCCAGAAGCACCCATAGGACTTGAAGTGTGTTAGTCCCATCACACAGAGATCATATATTTTGTTCCCAGAAGCACCTATAGGACTTGAAGTGTGTTAGTCCCATCACACAGACCTATATTTCCTTCCCAGAAGCACCTATAGGACTTGAAGTGTGTTAGTCCCATCACACAGAGATCATATATTTTGTTCCCAGAAGCACCTATAGGACTTGAAGTGTGTTAGTCCCATCACACAGACCTACATTTTCTTCCCAGAAGCACCTATAGGACTTGAAGTGTGTTAGTCCCATCACACAGAGATCCTATATTTTGTTCCCAGAAGCACCTATAGGACTTGAAGTGTGTTAGTCCCATCACACAGAGATCATATATTTTGTTCCCAGAAGCACCTATAGGACTTGAAGTGTGTTAGTCCCATCACACAGACCTTTATTTCCTTCCCAGAAGCACCTATAGGACTTGAAGTGTGTTAGTCCCATCACACAGAGATCATATATTTTGTTCCCAGAAGCACCTATAGGACTTGAAGTGTGTTAGTCCCATCACACAGACCTATATTTCCTTCCCAGAAGCACCTATAGGACTTGAAGTGTGTTAGTCCCATCACACAGAGATCATATATTTTGTTCCCAGAAGCACCTATAGGACTTGAAGTGTGTTAGTCCCATCACACAGACCTACATTTTCTTCCCAGAAGCACCTATAGGACTTGAAGTGTGTTAGTCCCATCACACAGACCTACATTTTCTTCCCAGAAGCACCTATAGGACTTGAAGTGTGTTAGTCCCATCACACAGACCTACATTTTCTTCCCAGAAGCACCTATAGGACTTGAAGTGTGTTAGTCCCATCACACAGAGATCCTATATTTTGTTCCCAGAAGCACCTATAGGACTTGAAGTGTGTTAGTCCCATCACACAGAGATCATATATTTTGTTCCCAGAAGAACCTATAGGACTTGAAGTGTGTTAGTCCCATCACACAGACCTTTATTTCCTTCCCAGAAGCACCTATAGGACTTGAAGTGTGTTAGTCCCATCACACAGAGATCATATATTTTGTTCCCAGAAGCACCTATAGGACTTGAAGTGTGTTAGTCCCATCACACAGACCTATATTTCCTTCCCAGAAGCACCTATAGGACTTGAAGTGTGTTAGTCCCATCACACAGAGATCATATATTTTGTTCCCAGAAGCACCTATAGGACTTGAAGTGTGTTAGTCCCATCACACAGACCTACATTTTCTTCCCAGAAGCACCTATAGGACTTGAAGTGTGTTAGTCCCATCACACAGACCTACATTTTCTTCCCAGAAGCACCTATAGGACTTGAAGTGTGTTAGTCCCATCACACAGAGATCATATATTTTGTTCCCAGAGGCACCTATAGGACTTGAAGTGTGTTAGTCCCATCACACAGACCTATATTTTCTTCCCAGAAGCACCCATAGGACTTGAAGTGTGTTAGTCCCATCACACAGAGCTCCTCTATTTTCTTTGCAGAAGCACCCATAGGACTTCTAGTGTGTTAGTGGCATCACACAGAGCTCCTATATTTTCTTCTCAGCAGCACCCACAGGACTTCTAGTGTGTTAGTGGCATCACACAGAGCTCCTCTATTTTCTTTGCAGAAGCACCCATAGGACTTCTAGTGTGTTAGTGGCATCACACAGAGCTCCTATATTTTCTTCTCAGCAGCACCCACAGGACTTCTAGTGTGTTAGTGGCATCACACAGAGCTCCTCTATTTTCTTTGCAGAAGCACCCATAGGACTTCTAGTGTGTTAGTGGCATCACACAGAGCTCCTATATTTTCTTCTCAGCAGCACCCACAGGACTTCTAGTGTGTTAGTGGCATCACACAGAGCTCCTCTATTTTCTTTGCAGAAGCACCCACAGGACTTCTAGTGTGTTAGTGGCATCACACAGAGCTCCTCTATTTTCTTTGCAGAAGCACCCATAGGACTTCTAGTGTGTTAGTGGCATCACACAGAGCTCCTCTATTTTCTTTGCAGAAGCACCCACAGGACTTCTAGTGTGTTAGTGGCATCACACAGAGCTCCTCTATTTTCTTTGCAGAAGCACCCATAGGACTTCTAGTGTGTTAGTGGCATCACACAGAGCTCCTCTATTTTCTTTGCAGAAGCACCCATAGGACTTCTAGTGTGTTAGTGGCATCACACAGAGCTCCTCTATTTTCTTTGCAGAAGCACCCACAGGACTTCTAGTGTGTTAGTGGCATCACACAGAGCTCCTCTATTTTCTTTGCAGAAGCACCCACAGGACTTCTAGTGTGTTAGTGGCATCACACAGAGCTCCTCTATTTTCTTTGCAGAAGCACCCACAGGACTTCTAGTGTGTTAGTGGCATCACACAGAGCTCCTCTATTTTCTTTGCAGAAGCACCCATAGGACTTCTAGTGTGTTAGTGGCATCACACAGAGCTCCTATATTTTCTTCTCAGCAGCACCCACAGGACTTCTAGTGTGTTAGTGGCATCACACAGAGCTCCTCTATTTTCTTTGCAGAAGCACCCACAGGACTTCTAGTGTGTTAGTGGCATCACACAGAGCTCCTCTATTTTCTTTGCAGAAGCACCCATAGGACTTCTAGTGTGTTAGTGGCATCACACAGAGCTCCTATATTTTCTTCCCAGAAGCACCCATAGGACTTGAAGTGTGTTAGTCCCATCACACAGAGCTCCTCTATTTTCTTTGCAGAAGCACCCACAGGACTTCTAGTGTGTTAGTGGCATCACACAGAGCTCCTCTATTTTCTTTGCAGAAGCACCCATAGGACTTCTAGTGTGTTAGTGGCATCACACAGAGCTCCTATATTTTCTTCTCAGCAGCACCCACAGGTCTTCTAGTGTGTTAGTGGCATCACACAGAGCTCCTATATTTTCTTCTCAGCAGCACCCACAGGACTTCTAGTGTGTTAGTGGCATCACACAGAGCTCCTCTATTTTCTTTGCAGAAGCACCCACAGGACTTCTAGTGTGTTAGTGGCATCACACAGAGCTCCTATATTTTCTTTGCAGAAGCACCCATAGGACTTCTAGTGTGTTAGTGGCATCACACAGAGCTCCTATATTTTCTTCTCAGCAGCACCCACAGGACTTCTAGTGTGTTAGTGGCATCACACAGAGCTCCTCTATTTTCTTTGCAGAAGCACCCATAGGACTTCTAGTGTGTTAGTGGCATCACACAGAGCTCCTATATATTCTTCTCAGCAGCACCCACAGGACTACCGACTACAATGGCTGGAAGACAGCCAAGGGGAGGCAGAGCGTGCAGAGCCAAGAACACAGGGCAGGCAGGCTCTGTTTCTAGTGGACGTGGCCGTGGACGTGGACGTGGTCGTGCATCGTCATCAGCACGTGGCCATGGGACACGCGCGTCTTTGTTTTCGGCAGCTGGACATGTGGAGCCGCATCATGCTGAAGGCTTGGTAGAATGGATGACCAAGCCCTCCTCATCCTCCTCATCCTCTCTCACCCAGGCTCAGGGTACTGACAGAGCATCATCAGCCACCCCTTCCCTAGACCCACCATGTCCTCCTGAGGAGTCCCCCGAACTCTTTGAGCACAGTGTTGGGTACATGCTCCAGGAGGATGCCCAACGATTCGAAGGCTCGGATGATGATACCCAGCTTGAGGAATCTGGCAGTACTGTTCCACCAGCTGCAGCTTACTGCCAGGTTTGCTCTAGTGGTGAAGAGGGAGGGGATGATGAGGTCACTGACTCCACGTGGGTGCCTGAAGGGAGAGAGGATGAGGAGGAGGACGAGGAGGAGGAGGATGCGGCGTCACATGTCCAACGAGGCAGGATGCCCCCTGGAGGCCAGGTAGAGGCCAGCACAGCAACTGTACAACACCGCAGAGCTCCGCCTGTGCAGGGCGCTGCCTCTGCACGTTATCAGAAAAGTTCTTTGGTGTGGGCCTTTTTTGAGACGAGTGCAGCAGATCGCACCACTGCTATTTGCAATATTTGTCTCAAGCGTATCTCGCGTGGCCAAAACATCAGCCGCTTGGGCACCACAAGCATGACCAGACATATGGCGACCTGCCATGCAGCTCGTTGGCAGGCACACATAAAAGACCCACACCAAAGAACTAAGCGGACCTCTCCTTCCTCCTCCTCAGCTGGGATCTCCATCCCCACTACACCTTCAGTCCTCTCTGAAAGCTGCTCTGAGAGGACTGAAGGTGTAGAATTAGGTGTGTCACAACCAAGTACTTGCAGTACACCGACGTCCGATTGCAGCAGGCCAATTTCCCTGCCCCAGCTGCTGGACCGTAGAAAGAAGTACACTCCCAGCCATCCACATGCCCAGCGGTTGAATGCTAGCATGGCTAAATTGCTAGCACTTCAACTGCTGCCTTTTCAGTTGGTAGACTCGGCCCCCTTCCGTGAGTTTGTTCAATGTGCGGTTCCTCAGTGGCAGGTTCCCAAACGCCACTTTTTCTCACGGAAGGCGATTCCGTCTCTCTACCGGCATGTGGAGGGCAATGTCCATGCCTCGCTGGACAGGGCGGTCAGCGGTAAGGTGCATATTACCGCTGACTCATGGTCCAGCAGGCATGGACAGGGACGGTACCTTTCTTTCACGGCCCATTGGGTCACTCTATTGGCAGCTGGGAGGGATGCAGGACAAGGTGCAGTAGTGTTGGAGGTTGTTCCGCCACCACGCCTCCAAAACGCTACTACTGCTACTGGTTGTGACACACCTCTCTCCTCCACCCCCTCCTCTTCTTCTTCCTCCAGTGCTCTGTCCTTGGAACCAGCGGTGCTCCGTAGGCGTACAAGGGGCTACGCAAGTACGCAGGCAAAAAGATGCCATGCCGTGCTTGCGCTGGTGTGTTTGGGGGACAGGAGCCACACTGGGCCAGAGGTTCTGGCAGCTCTGCAGGGGCAGGCCGAGAGGTGGTTGACGCCACGTCAGCTTAAGCCAGGAATGGTCGTTTCTGACAATGGCACCAACCTCCTCTCCGCCCTGCGACAGGGGCAGCTCACCCATGTGCCCTGCATGGCTCACGTCCTCAACCTGGTGGTGCAGCGGTTCTTGGGCAGGTTCCCAGGCTTACAGGATGTCCTGAGGCAGGCCAGGAAAGTCTGTGTGCATTTCCGCCGATCTTATAATGCCAGTGCTCGGCTGACTGAGCTGCAAAAGGAGCTGAACCTGCCCAAGAACCGCCTAATATGTGACATGCCCACCAGGTGGAACTCAACGTTGGCCATGCTGCAGCGACTGCACACGCAGCAGAGGGCCATCAATGAGTACCTTTGCGACTACGGCACCAGGACAGGGTCAGGGGAGCTTGGTTTTTTTTCCCCACGTCAGTGGAGCATGATCAGGGATGCATGCACTGTCCTCTCACCATTTGAGGAGGCCACGAGGATGGTGAGCAGTGACAGTGCATGCATCAGTGACACTGTCCCTCTTGTCCACCTGTTGGAGCATACGCTGCGTGGGATAATGGACAGGGCACTTGAGGCAGAACAGAGGCAGGAAGAGGAGGACTTCCTTGCCTCTCAAGGCCCCCTTTATCCGGACAGTGTTCCTTCTGTCCCACCCATCACACAGGAAGAGGATGAGGAGGAGGAGGAGGAGGAGGATTGTGTGAGCATGGAGGTGGAGCCTGGCACTCAGCATCAGCAGCAGCAGTCTTTTAGGGATGATGTACAGTCCCAACAAGCCAGTGGACTTGTACGTGGCTGGGAGGAGGTGGCTGGCGATCATGTCATCCTCAGTGACCCAGAAGACTCCGGACCGAATGCCTCAGCTAACCTACGCTGCATGGCCTCCCTGATCCTGCAAAGCCTGCGGAAGGATCCTCGTGTTCTTCGGATCAAGGAGAGGGACCATTACTGGCTGGCCACTCTCCTTGATCCGCGGTACAAGGGTAAGGTTGCGGACCTTATCTTGCCGTCGCAGAGGGAGCAGAGGATGAGACATCTCAGGGAGGCCTTGCAGAAAGGTCTGTGCAACGCGTTCCCAGAAACTGGGAGGCTACAAACTCCTGGTCCTGGGCGACGAGTTGCTGAGGCTTCGGTCAGTGGCAGAAGGAGCGGTGGGGAAGGTGGACGTCTGACCGATGCGTTCAGACAATTTTTTAGTCCGCAGCCCCAAGGTATGATCGGTTCCAGCAACCATCGCCAGCGTCTGATATACATGGTGCAGGAATACCTTGGGGCAAGGTCAGACTTGGACACCTTTCCCACCGAAAATCCTCTGGCTTACTGGGTCCTGAGGATGGATCACTGGCCAGAGCTTGCACAGTATGCAATTGAGCTACTGGCCTGTCCTGCCTCCAGCGTTCTTTCCGAACGCACATTCAGTGCTGCTGGAGGATTTGTGACTGATCATAGGGTGCGCCTGTCCACCGCCTCGGTTGATCGACTGACCTTCATCAAAATGAATCAGTCTTGGATCACCACCAGCTACCAGGCACCTGAGGCGGATATAACCGAATAATTTTTAATGTCACATACCTTCAAGACTGCCTATGCTGATGCTGAGTGACTGTCCTCTTATGTTCACTGACTATCCTCTTCCTCCTCCTCAATGATCCATGCCACCACACCAGTGCCTAAGGCACAATTTTTCAGCCCCTGTTTAACAGGGGCGGGTACTTACAATTTTTTAAAAAAATGCTTCGCAACACATGTGACTGCTGTGCTCCAAGTACAGTATCTGTGAGGGGTTGCAGTGTTGTGGCACCAGCACCAGTGCCTAAGGCACAATTTTTAAGCCCCTGTTTAACAGGGGCGTGTACTTACAATTTTTTTAAAAAAATGCTTCGCAACACGTGTGACTGCTGTGCTCCAAGTACAGTATCTGTGAGGGGTTGCAGTGTTGTGGCACCAGCACCAGTGCCTAAGGCACAATTTTTCAGCCCCTGTTTAACAGGGGCGTGTACTTACAATTTTTAAAAAAAATGCTTCGCAACACGTGTGACTGCTGTGCTCCAAGTACAGTATCTGTGAGGGGTTGCAGTGTTGTGGCACCAGCACCAGTGCCTAAGGCACAATTTTTCAGCCCCTGTTTAACAGGGGCGGGTAATTACAAATCTTGATCTAATAGTTCACAGCAGGGCCCATTCCTGCGCCCACCAAGAGTAACTATGAGGGCCCGCAGTCTTGTGGCAACACCGTCCACCACCACCGCCAAAGGCCCAATTTTTCTGCCCTGTTCATCAGGTGCTTGCAATTACAAATCTTGATCTAATAACTCACAGCAGGGCCCATTCCTGCGCCCACCAAGAGTAACTATGAGGGCCTACAGTCTTGTGGCAACACCGTCCACCACCACCGTCAAAGGCCCAATTTTTCTGCCCTGTTCATCAGGTGCTTGCAATTACAAATCTTGATCTAATAACTCACAGCAGGGCCCATTCCTGCGCCCACCAAGAGTAACTGTGAGAGCCTACAGTCTTGTGGCAACACCGTCCACCACCACCGCCAAAGGCCCAATTTTTCTGCCCTGTTCATCAGGTGCTTGCAATTACAAATCTTGATCTAATAACTCACAGCAGGGCCCATTCCTGCGCCCACCAAGAGTAACTGTGAGAGCCTACAGTCTTGTGGCAACACCGTCCACCACCACCGCCAAAGGCCCAATTTTTCTGCCCTGTTCATCAGGTGCTTGCAATTACAAATCTTGATCTAATAACTCACAGCAGGGCCCATTCCTGCGCCCACCAAGAGTAACTGTGAGAGCCTACAGTCTTGTGGCAACACCGTCCACCACCACCGCCAAAGGCCCAATTTTTCTGCCCTGTTCATCAGGTGCTTGCAATTACAAATCTTGATCTAATAACTCACAGCAGGGCCCATTCCTGCGCCCACCAAGAGTAACTGTGAGAGCTTACAGTCTTGTGGCAAAACCGTCCACCACCACCACCCCCCCCCAATTTTTCTGCCCTGTTCAACAGGTGCATGCAATTACAAATCTTGATCTATTAACTCACAGCAGGGCCCATTCCTGTGCCCACCAGTCTTGTGGCTACACCAACATCTAATAGGGCAAATTTCTGCAGAGTATATACGCCAGGCCCCTACTTTCAAACATCCAACTTACAAACGACTCCTACTTGCAAATGGAAAGATAAAACAGGAAGTGAGAGGAAATCTACCCCTAGGAAGGGAAATTCTATCCTGTTAGATTTAATTTGGGAAAAAGGTATCTCCTCTCTACTGATACTTTATCACCAATCCTTGTTTCAATTAAAACCCCACTTTTTCCAAAAACATTTGTCATTGGGACGGAAAGTGAGGTGACATGTTCTGAACAGATGTGCAAAGACAGCAAATGTTACAGGGGTGATAACCCCTCCCTATGTTCTCCAAAAAGCTTAAAAATAGATTTTTTTTGGGATGGAGCTACACTTCATAATGTACCTGTTCAGATTCTACTTAAGAACAAACCTAAAGCCGCAAGTGGTTTTAAATGGCTTCTTTTTTTCCTTTACAAATGTCATTTTGTGCAAGGACAGTTCTAAACACGGGAAACACATGCCACTTCACAGGCATACTTTAGACACCCCCCAGGTACCATATTTAAAGGAAAATGTCACTTTTTTTTTTTCACTTTATGCATCATTAAAATGACTGCTCCCGAAAAAACGTTAGTTTTTAAAAGTTCTTTTTGCATTGATATATGTCCCCTGGGGCAGGACCCGGGTCCCCAAACCTGTTTTATGACATTAACATGCATATTGGCCGTTGTAATTAGCACTTTTGATTTCGAACGTTCGCGTCCATTATAACGTATAGGGTTCGAAAATTCGCGCGAACTTTCGGTCGGTTCGAAGGTTCTGGTGCGAACCGAACCCGGGGGTGTTCGGCTCATCCCTAGTGGATACTACCAACAAATTAGAGGGACCTTGATGGGGGCACCAGCATACGCCTTCCTCCTTCTGGGAAGAACAGATGGTCTACAAATGCCAATGTTCCTCAGCCATGTTAAACTGTGGCTGAGGTTCATTGACAATGTTTTAATTGCCTGGATGAGAAATATCTTAGTGAAATATCAGCTCTGGGTGGACTGAACCATGAATCTATATTTGTTTACTGGTATAATTAGATATTTAATATAAAATATGTGTTTTACCTTCAGTCACTGCAGCATAATCTGTTTGTGTCATCCAAGCCCGGTCATGGGAATATCTTGATCCTTTGCTGTATATATTGTTGATCTGCATTCACTCAGCTATAATATCTGAATTGGATCACAATATAAATTGAACATTGGGATACTGCATTGATTGAATTTCCAATTTGCTTTGCTCTCTGCTCATGGCAGTATAGCTAAGTGGAACATTCAAGCCCTGTTTGGGTGAACCACTAACCAGTTTTTGCAACAAGAGGTGTTTTTCACCCTCATAGTCAACAAATCTGGATTGAACTATATCTGTGATGAATAGGACTATACTGCATTGACTGTGCTTTATGTATGCTACACCTCCTGCTTGCTTCTGCTATAATAATTCAAATCTATAGAAGACAGCATTTACAATGGGCAGTTATACAATTATGTTAGCATATTCACATTCTATTCACATTCTATTCATAAAACCGAGTCTTCTATGAAGGTATAAAATTTTTTGGACTCCTTGCCCATTATTGCAGGGAGGTGGTATACACTATGTGGTATTGATAATTAGATGGTTAAGACATTGTTCTTTCCTCGACTTACCCACTTGGTGTGGCCACTATTTGATGTCTTTTAGGGGGGGGGGGGGGGGGGTTGTGGGAAGACAACATTTTCTTTTTTAGGTGGTGATGGATGTATTTTTCTACTAAAGTGATTTACACTTTTTACATTTATATATTTTTTAGATGAATTCAAAAAGTGTACATTTTTGATACAATATTCTGGTTTACGCCACTTAGTCTCTTAAGGTATCCACTGCCGCAGGGGGTGGACAATCTCATTCACCCATTGAGGCACATTTTTCTATAGTATATAGAGTTACATGAGACTACATAGATTGTGTGAAGTTTGGAAACCAGTTACCAGATTGCTCCCATATGCTTTCTTTAATTGAATAGAGGAATCCTCCCACTGTGCTATTTATTGTATTCTCACAACGAGGACTCCTTCACTGTCAGAATCCACCAATCAGCTCTGCAGATAATTAGTTCATGAGAAGTCGATCACTAGATTGACTTCTCACAAATGGGAATGGATATATAGTTACATAGTTAATCAGGTTGACAAAAAAGTCCATCTAGTTCAACCATAAAAATAAATAAATAAATAAAAAAGAATATCATACAATCCTATATACACACTCCTATACCCACAGTTGATCCAGAGGAAGGTGAAAAACCTCAGCAAAGCATGATCCAATTTGCTACAGCAGGGGAAAAAAATCCTTCCTGATCCCAGAGAGGCAATCAGATTTTCCCTGGATCAACTTTACCTATAAATGTTAGTACCCAGTTATATTATGTACATTTAGGAAAGAATCCAGGCCTTTCTTAAAGCAATCTATTGAGCTGGCCAGAACCACCTCTGGAGGGAGTCTATTCCACATTTTTACAGCTCTTATATGAGAAGAAACCTTTCCGTATTTGGAGATGAAATCTCTTTTCCTCTAGGCATAAAGAGTGCCCCCTTGTTCTCTGTGTTGATCGTAAAGTGAATAACTCAACACCAAGTTCACTATATGGACCCCTTATATATTTGTACATGTTGATCATATCCCCCCTTAATGTCCTCTTCTCAAGAGAGTAAATTCAGTTCTTCTAATCTTTTCTCATGGCTGAGCTCCTCCATGCCTCTTATTAGTATGGTTGCCCTTCTCTGCACTTTCTCCAGTTCCCCGATATCTTTTTTGAGAACTGGTGCCCAAAACTGAACTGCATATTCCAGATGAGGTCTTACTAATGATTTGAACAGGTGCAAAATTAGATCTCTCTCTCTCTGGAGTCCATACCTCTCTTAATACAATAAAGAACTTTGCTTGCTCTGGAAACCACAGCTTGGCATTGCATGTTATTATTGAGCTTATGATCTACCAAAACCCCCAGATCCTTCTCCACTATGGATTTCCCCAGTTGTACTCCCCCCTAGTATGTATGATGCATGCATATTCTTACCCCCCCCCCCCCCCAAGTGCATAACTTTACATTTATCAACATTAAACCTCATCTGCCACATAGTCACCCAATTAGACAGTGCATTGAGGTTGGCTTGTAAATTGGAGACATCCTGTAAGGACGTTATTCCACTGCATAGTTTAGTGTCATCTGCAAAGACTGAAATGGTACTTTTAATCCCAGACCCTATATAAAGATATTAAAAGGTAAGGGTTCCGGCACTGAACCTTGGGGTTTTATGTGGATATCAATGTAAAAGGCAAAATAAATGTGTTTTAGTGGTTGTTGAATGTCCAATGGAAGTTAAATTGCTCCTAAAGATTATGTAGACTCCTTTATATTATTTTCATTTTTTTTATGTTTTTTCATTTTTTTTTCTTTGTATAAAAAAATTCACACAAGATTCACAAAACTTTTTTTGTCTCTGTGGATAGAAATGGATGGGCTTGTGTCCTTTTTCAACCAAACTATGTAACTTTCACACAGGATTCACACATTCTTCAAGTAAAATCTAATTAGAAAAATGTGTCTTGCGTTAAAACATTCATGAATAGTCCCCTTTGTTTCTTTAAAGATGAATTTCAGATTTGCATATTTTATACAGTTACATTAGTCCCACCTGGAACAATGCACATATTATACCTGGCTGATACGCCTGGTAGCTGAAAATTACTTTAGACACCAGAACTGTATAAAATTCAATCAAGCTATGGCCTGCTTAAGAGCTTCTTGTTGCCTCTAGCAACCCTTTCCTAAATACTGCTATTGGTCCAAAACATTTATGGGAAGTCTCACTAGTTTCTTTAAAGATTAATTCTAGATATGCATATTTTTTATCGTTACATTGCTCCAGCTTGGACCAATGTAACTATGTACAGTGCCTTGAAAATGTAGACATACCCCTGGAAATTTTCCACATTTTGTCATGTTACAATCAAAAACGTAAATGTATTTTATTGGGATTTTTGTTGATAGATCAACACAAAGTGGCACATAATTGTGAAGTGGAAGGAAAATGATAAATGGTTTTAAACATTTTTTACAAATAAATATCTAAACAGTGTGGCGTGCATTTATATTCAGTCAGTACTTTGTAGAACCACCTTTCACTGAAATTACAGCTGCATGTCTTTTGGGGATGTCTCTACCAGCTTTGCACATCTAGAAAGTGACATTTTTACCCATTCTTCTTTGCAAAATAGCTCACGCTCTGTCAGATTGGATGGAGAGCGTCTGAACAGCAATTTTCAAGTCTTGCAACAGATTCTCAATTGGATTTAGGCCTGGACTTTTATTGGGCCATTCTAACACATAAATATGCTTTGATCTCAACCATTCCATTGTAGCTCTGGCTGTATGTTTAGGGTCGTTGTCCTGCTGAAAGGTGAACCTCCACCCCAGTTTTAAATCTTTTGCAGACGCTAATGCCGCTTACACGCGATCAGAAATTCCGCCAGCAAAAGACCGATGTGAGCTTTTGGTCGAAAAATGCTACCGCGTGTAGGCTCCATCGGACTTTTGCTGGCGGAATTACGGCCAGCAAAAGATTGAGAGCATGTTCTCAATCGGAAAAAGTTTCTATCGGAAATTCCGATCGTCTGTGGCAATTCCGACGCGCAAAATTCCGATGCATGCTCGGAAACAATTCGACGAATGCTCGGAAGCATTAAACTTCATTTTCGTGGCTCGTCGTAGTGTTGTACGTCACCGCATTCTTGACGGTCGGAATTTGGTGTGACCGTGTGTGGGAAACACAAGCTTAAGCGGAATTCCGTCGGAAAAAACATCCAAGGCTTTTCCGACGAGAATTCTGCTTGTGTGTACGCGGCATAACAGGATTTCTTCTAAGATTGCCCTGTATTTGGGTCCATTCATCTTTCCATCAACTCTGACCAGCTTCCCTGTCCCTGCTGAAGAAAATCATCCTCAAAACATGATGCTGCCACCACCATGTTTCACGGTGAGGATGGTATGTTTAGGGTGATGTGCAGTGTTAATTTTCTGCCTTACATGGCATTTTGCTTTTAAGCCAAAAAGTTCAATTTTGGTCTCATCTGACCAGAGCACCTTCTTCCACATGTTTGTTGTGCCCCCCACATGGCTTCTCGCCAACTGCGAATGGGAATTCGTATGGCTTTCTTTTAATAATGGCTTTCTTCTTGCCACTATTCCATAAAGGCAAGATTTGTGGAGTGCACGACTAATAGTTGTCCTGTGGACAGATTCTCCCACCTGAGCTGTGGATCTCTGCAGCTCCTCCAGAGTTACCATGGGCCTCTTGGCTGCTTCTCTGATTAATGCTCAGCCTCTCCCTGCCCGGCCTGTCAGTTTAGGTGGACGGCTATGTCTTGGTGGGTTTGCAGTTGTGCCATACTCTTTCCATTTTCAGATAATGGATTGAACAGTGCTCCGAGAGATGTTCAAAGCTTGGGATATTTTTTTATAACCTAAGTCTGCTTTAAACTTCTTCACAACTTTACCCCTGGTCTGTCTGGTGTGTTCCTAGGCCTTCATGATGCTGTATGTTCACTAAGGTTCTCTAAAATACCTCTGAGGGCTTCACAGAACAGCTATATTTATACTGAGATTAAATTACACACATGTGGACTCTATTTACTAATTAGGTGACTTCTGAAGGCAATTCGTTCAAATTGGCAAATGAGTAAAGGGGGCCGAATACAAATGCACGCCACACTTTTCAGATATTTATTTGTAAAAACCATTTATCATTTTCCTTCCACTTCACAATTATGAGCCACTTTGTGTTGGTCTATCACATACAATCCCAATAAAATACATTTACGTTTTTGATTGTAACATGACAAAATGTGGAAAATTTCAAGGTGTATGAATACTTTTTCAAGGCACTGATTATACCATACCTGGCTGATAAGCCTGAAATCTGGATATCACTGAGGTAGACACCGCTACTCCAGTGATCTCTATTTTCTCCTGGGTTCCATGCCCAGCAGCTGGCCTGATGCATTCTGGAGACAGGAGGTGGACTGCTCACCATAGCTGCCATTCACAGAATGCTTTGCATTTTCTAAAAAAATGCCACGCTCTCTACCTTGTCTAATCAGAGAAAGCTTTGTATTCATTCAGAAAATGCAAAGCATTCTGTGAATGGCAGCTATGCTGAGCAGTCCACCTCCTGTGTTCAGAATGCAACAGGCCAGACGCTTGGCATGGTATCCAGAAGCGAGTGAAGATCACTAAAGTAGCAGTATCTACTACAGTGGTTTCCAGCTTTCAGGTGCAAAGGCTAGGTATGGTATCTACGTAGTTACATTGATCCAAGCTGAACCAATGTAGCTATGTAAAAATATCCATACCTGGAATTGTTATCTAAACTATTTGTAACTTAAATATATTGCTGTCTCTTTAACACTGAATTACTTGATTGTAAATACTCTATGTTGGTTTAAATGTGATGTTTGGATTACTACAGAATGTGCTAGTAACATGTACAAAAGTAGTCATAAGACTCCTAGATCACAATCATTATAAGTCACATACTTTTTTATGGCCAAAAAGTCCATTATTCAGCTATTCAAATAATACTGAATCCATTTTTCAGGTTTATGTTGAAAAGAAAAGCATGGTATGATAAGCGATCAGCTGGGTTCTTAAAATGTATTATTTAGAAAATACTACCAAAGTGTTGACAGGAAACACATGTGTAAACTGTCAGTACTGTATGTGCTATCAATCAAACATAAAAAATATCAGTGGTATTTATTCCTTTTATTATAGCTCTAGGGGTCAGTATGCCATTTTCGCTTATCCACGTTTTTCAGTTTGACATTTTCCAGAGAAAAAAAAAACGTCTTCTAGCCCAGTGAAGAATATAAGATGAAAATCGTATCTAATAATGGCCAAAAAACAGACTACAGGGTACAGTTCGGTATCCCAAAACCACACCTTTGATATTTTTATACTCCTTTTCTATACCCAGTACACACAGATAAAGTACATTGTTAGTGTTTTTTGAGTAATTGGTAAGTTAGAAATCGAATGTACAAGGACAAAATTAGCTTTTATTAACCACTTCAGCCCCGGAAGGTTTTAAAAAAAAAAAAATTGCAATAGGTGTATATTGATTGGCTTGCGCAAAAGTTATAGCGTCTCCAAACTATGGCTTTTTTATGGGATTTTTTTTTTTACCAGTAATAGCAGTGATCTGCGATTTTTAGCGGTATTGCAACATTGCGGACAGATCAGACACTTTTGACACATTTTTTGGGACCATTCACATTTATACAGCGATCATGCTATAAAAATGCACTAAACTATTACTATTACTGCATAAATGTCACTGGTAGTGAAGGGGTTAACACTAGGGGGCGATCAAGGGGTTAAATGTGTGTTCCCTCAGTGTGTTCTAACTGTATGGGGATTGGACTACTTACTAGGAACAAACGACATGTCTCCTCTCACAGCACAGGGATTTGTGTGTTTACACACGCAAATCCCCATGCTGGCGCTCATGCACGCAATTGCGTGGGGCCGGCAGTGATCGCAACCGCCGGCCACACGCATCGGGTCCCCTGCCGTGCAGCGAATGCAGAGCGCGCGCCATCTGGTGGGGGTATGGTGTTTCGCACAGGGGAGCCATTCTGCCCCCGTAAATACACATGAGCCAGTCAGGAACCGGTTAAATACAGTTTGTATTATGCACCTGTCACGTGTTCTTAAAAAATAGGCAACAGTCTGCTTGTATCATATGAATCATTAAAAAACATTCCATAATAATATACTTAACTTTCTTCGAAAATAAAACTTACCTACAAAGAAACACATTGATATATCAGCATTATATAAAGCAGGGGTGTCCAACCTGCGGCCCTAGATGGCTATAAATGCGGATCAATACAAAATAGTAAACTTACTTAAAAATGTTGATTTTTTGGGGGGATTTTTTTTTTTTGAATGCATTTATACTTAGCAAACACATGCGGCTGAAGAGAAATGTGACAGTGTCTTTTTACTGAACTTTTATAAGTTTTATCCTTCCAGGTGACTTCTGAAGGCAATTGGTTCCACTAGATTTTAGCGTATCGGAGTAAAGGGGGCTGAATACAAATGCATGCCACACTTTTTACATATTTTTTTGTAAAAATGTTTTAAAACAATTTATCATTTTCCTTTCACTTCACAATAATGTGCCACTTTGTGTTGGTCTATCACATAAAATCCCAATAAAATACATTTACGTTTTTGGAACATTTCAAGGGGTATGAATACTTTAAGGCACCCAAAATGGCAATCTTCCCTCATGCAGGAAATTAAGGTAATTCACCTACCCCTCATAAATGCTGCTACAGGGTCTTTTGGCTTTGTGGGATCAAGCTGAAGCTTGCAAAAACAAATCCAGTGCATGAATAAAATGGCCAATTTTCTGATTAGCAGCTCTGCTATAGAGACATTGGTGTTTATTTACTAATGGCAAATCCACTTTGCACTACAAGTGCACTGCAAGTACAATTGGAAGTGCAGTCGCTGTAGATCTGAGGCGGGGATATTGCAAGGAAAAAAAAACAGCATTTTTGCTTGTACATGATTGAATGATAAAATCAGCAGAGCTTCCCCTGATTTCAGATCTTCCCCATTAGATTTACAGCGACTGCACTTCCAATTGCACCTTCAAGTGCACTTGTAGTGCAGAGTAGACATGTGCACACTGAAATATTTTGTTTCGGAATTTCGGTTTCGTCCGAAAAATTAATTTATTTAGTTACTCCCAAAATTTGTTTTTATTTATTTTGTTTCAATAAAAAATGCATCGTCCAAAAATCCGAATGAATTAAGGTTGAATCTGTCAATTGAAGGCTTATGGTGTCTGTCCGATGTTTTAAGAAGATTTGACGGAGCAGCTAAACTGTACGACGCCGAGATCGTACATTTCCGGTTGAATGCTCCGCCCACAAGCTTTAGTAAAATTCTAATGTTGTTTGACTAGTAATAATTATAATTATTAATTATTATTACTACTCAAACAACATTAGAATTCTTCTATAGCCTATGGGTGGAGCATTTGACCGTAAATGTCCACTCGTGGCAATAGTATGTTTTTAGTTGCTTCATCGAATCTTCATGTCTCTATAATGTTGAATCTTTTCTCTCCATATTGAATAATCTTGGACTAATAGAGTTAGGTTAGGCACATTCAACCGAAGGTTTGATAGACACAGATCGCTATTGTCACTGTCATGTGGAATCTTCTATCCATCTATATCGGACTGTTGTCACAATGATACGAAAATATAATGAATACGAAAATAAAGCATTTTTTAATTTGCGATCTTTCAGATTTCGGATTCTGTGTGTTCATTATCGTTTGTTAATACAAACATGAAAATCCCTGAAATTTGGATGAAAATGCATTTGGACGAAAACGAATGCACATGTCTAGTGCAGAGTGGATTTGCCTTAAGTAAATCAACACCATTGGCTACTGTAGTGAAACTATGCAATGGTTGACAAGAAAGACATGTAATATGTATATTACTCATTTCTTGGCTCCGGCTATGGACATGCATATTGAAAGGCCTGGTCACTAAACCTGGAACATTCTTACATTAGAACTTCAGTGAACTACTGCATCTATCTAGAAAAGTTGACTTTAATAGGTCTGCAAAGTCACTTAGTAAAGTTTATATGACTTTCCCTTTGCTTTAAGATTAGGCAGGGTGTTGGCAGGTGTTAGTTCAGCTTTAATAGTTTTCCCTTTAGTGATGTAATGGGTGGAGATAGTGGCCTTTTTTATGCCATCTGTGGGTGGGGCCAAGTGCACCTGGGGTATGGAAAATGGACACCTCTGATCTGCAGCGATGTAGAGCTTAAATAAACAGACCTCTGCAGGACTGAATTGCCAGGAACGTGGGTGTGGACACTTAGGAGTAGATAGGGAAACCTTGACCAGCCCCCCCCCCCCCTTTTGACCCTTTACCTAGTGGGTCCCGTGGCTTGGTTTAGAGTGGCTCCTGGGCCTATGAAAGATTTCCTTTGCGGGAGAGGAAGGATATCCTGATTGAGTAATAACCTTTGTAAATAGACTGTAACATCTGGGAAAGATGTCTATAACAAGTGGAAGTGTTCTGTGCTTGTATTTTCACTGAATGGAAAGTTATTAGAAGAAAGAGAGTGTTTTGTACTGTGAACTTCTACCAATGAGACATGTACTGAACTCTCCTGCAAAGTGTCTGTAACCTAAGGATTGTGCTGGAGTGAGGTTTGCACAGAAAAACTGTTAAAATGCATCTGGATTGGACATTTATTTATTTTGGGTAACAGGCCTCAAGCCTAGAATATGTGTGTGAGCAGGCTTCAGGCCAGCTGAAGTTGACACAATATGGCAGAGTTGTTCTAAAACAACAGGTGGGTGACTGTCCCATGCAAGAAGAAGTAGACAGGTCGAGGGTCCACATGCCGCCAAAAGTCAACCAATGTGGGCCCTCCTTACAAGGTCTGTCTTGGGATGTGACTATACATGGTTTTCATTCTCTCTGTAATGTTTGGTGCCCACCATCTGAATTATCAGGGATGTAGATAAAAATGGGGTGCTCTTGTATGACTTTTTATTTCAGTTCTTGCCACCCACAAACTGCCTCATACCACTCTTATAGCTAAGCCATGTGTCTCCACTTTCTGATAATCTCCTCTTGCTAAAGCTGGGTGCTCCCAACAGCTTTTGCACATATACCACCAGCCAGTCTATAGTGTGTGCTATACCGCACCAGGAGCACACCCTAGTGTATTCACAGCAGCATCTGGTGTTGGATTTAAATTGTTTTCTTTGCAATAGAAAGGTCTCTGAGAAGGTTTGCTGCTGGTGTTTCTTGATTTTCTTTTGTGCTCCTAGCATTCCTTCTTTTTGTTTACTCCTGACTGAGACTAGACTAGATCTAGATAACAACTGTAACAAGCCACGGATGAGTAGTATGAAGAACAGACCACTTCATATCAACACCACTACGTTTTGGGCCAGTCCATGCATGTTACAAGACAGGAGTGAACTTTCTTTTCTTTACCTGTTAGAAGCAGTGCAAGCCTAATGCCCCGTACACACGTCGGACATTCCGACCACAAAATCCGTCTGATTTTTTGCCGATGGATTTTGTCCGAAACTTGTGTTGCACACACACGGTCGGACAAGGTTTTTGGAAAATCCGATCGTTCTGAATGAGGTGACGCACAAAACGTAGGACGGGACTACGTAGAGGCCAGTAGCCAATAACTTTCGTCTCCAAATTTCTTCTGAGCATGCGTGGCACTTTGTGCATCGGAATTCTCTACACACGATCGGAAAAAGTCAGATCAGATTTTGTTGTTGGAAAATTTTAGATCCTGCTCTCGATTTTTTTCCGACGGAAAAAGCCCGCTAGAGCCCACACACGATATGTTTTTTTTCCGACAACATAATCCGATCTGATTTTTTCTATCGGAATATCCGACCGTGTGTACGGGGCATTAGAGCCACAACTGAAGGAGGTGCTCGTACTATTGTGTGCAGTCATATTGGCTAATTCTGCCACCCAGTGCCCTATATATGTGCAGCAGCTGCTTGTATCCTGACCATTCTCTGCCTTCTGTCAATGCCTATAACTGACCATCTGTTGCTGACCTTGCTCTTCTGACCTTTCATCCAGTTATCTACCCATCCTGCTCTGCATGCTGCCTGGTCCCTGCTGGTCCTTCACCTGCTGAGTGCTGCTAGTCCTTCCACATCTGCTACCTGCCAGCTGCCTGTCAAGCACCTGCTGCCTGCTGTTTGTCCAGTCCTGGGTCTGGTGTCTCTGCTGCCATTTGCTGTACCAGAGACCTAACTTGTCTCTGGTGACACACCTACTGCCCACCGCTGCGGCTGACAAAACATCTTACAGGCACTGGTACCTCGCCACGCTCTCATGGCCACTGTTGCAATATCAGTGGTCCTTGAGCCAAGAGCCTCTACATGTCGGGCTGTGCCACAAGGTACGTGACAGACACCTCCCACATCATTTGGTTACACATTGGATATGCATATTAGAATAATTGCATACTATTGTTTTGGGGTTCCCTGTCATGTTACTAGTAACTGGAGTCGATGGTGGAGGGGATAGTGGTCTGGAGTACACAAACAGTGCTACAATAAAAGGATTGATATACTATGTGTCCCTGTTTGTATTTAAACACTTCATTTGTGTTTTGGATGGTGTGGGGAGGGATTAAAACACCTCTCAGGTTTTACTGCTGTTGGAGGCATGATTGCAGAGATTCCTTCACATCATTTCTGGTAAAAAGGTTGTCCGCCGGACAAGGGCTAAGGAAAATCTTGCTAGCAACAACATAGATAGAAGTAAATGTACTGTACTTTTTGAAGGTTAAGTAGGATAATGTGAAAACCTCTGTCAAGTTTTTATAATTGTCTGCATCCCTGTTGCAGATTTTCCCTTACCTCTGGTAAATCATTGTTCTCAAAAAAGGAAACGAGGGAAAATCTCTCTAACAGAGCCCTGGGTAAACAAAATGTGGGGTATATACAGTATCTCACAAAAGTGAGTACACCTATCACATTTTTGTAAATATTTTTTCTTTTCATGTGACAACACTGAAGAAATGACACTTTGCTACAATGTAAAGTAGTGAGTGTACAGCTTGTAGAACAGTGTAAATTTGCTGTCCCCTCAAAATAACTCAACACACAGCCAATAATGTCTAAACTGCTGGCAACAAAAGTGAGTACACCCTTTAGTGAAAATGTCCAAATTGGGCCCAAATAGACATTTTTCCTCCCTGGTGTCATGGGGAGCAGGTGGGTTAAATTTGGTGCTATCACTCTCACTCTCTCATATTGGTCACTGGAAGTTCAACATGGCACCTCATGGCCAAGAACTTTCTCAGGATCTGAAAAAAAAAAGAATTGTTGCTCCACATAAAGATGGTCTAGGCTATAAGAAGATTGCCATGGCCTTGCCATGGTCGACCAAAGAAGTTGAGTGCATGTGCTCAGCGTCATACCCAGAGGTTGTCTTTGGGAAATAGACGTATGAGTGCCGCCAGTATTGCTGCAGAGGATGAAGGGGTGGGGCGGTCAGCCTGTCAGTGCTCAGACCATATGCCACACAATGCATCAAATTAGTCTGCATGGCTGTCATCCTAGAAGGAAGCCTCCTCTAAAGATGATGCACTAGAGAGCCTGTTTGCTGAAGACAAGCAGACTAAGGACATGGATTACTGGAACCATGTCCTGTGGTCTGATGAGACCAAGATAAACTTATTTGGTTCAGATGATGTCAAGTGCATGTGGTGGAAACCAGGTGTTGAGTACAAAGACAAGTGTGCCTTGCCTACAGTCAAGCATGTTGGTGGGAGTGTCATGGTTTGGGGCTGCATGCGTACTGCCGATACTGGGGAGCTACAGTTCATTGAGGGAACCATGAATGCCAACATGTACTGTGACATACTGAAGCAGAGCCTGATCCCCTCTCTTCGGAGACTGGGCTGTAGGGCAGTATTCTAACATGATAATGACCCCAAACACACCTCCAAGAGGAGTGTAAAGGAGATGGACTGGCCAAGCATGTCTCCAGACCTAAACCCTATTGAGAATCTGAGGGGCATCCTCAAACAGAAGGTGGAGGAGGGCAAGGTCTCTAACATCCACAAGCTCTGCGATGTCGTCATGGAGGAGTGGAAGTGGACTCCAGTGGCAACCTGTGAAGCTCTGGTGAACTCCATGCTCAAGAGGTTAAGGCAGTGCTGGAAAATAATTGGTGGCCACACAAAATATTGCCATTTTGGGCCCAATTTGGACATTTTCACTTAGGGGTGGAGAGGACAGCAAATTTACACTGTTATACAAGCTGTACACTCACTACTTTACATTGTAGCAAAGTGTCATTTCTTCAGTGTTGTCACATAGAAAGTTATAATAAAATATTTACAAAAAATGTGAGGGGTGTACTCACTTTTGTGAGATATAATATATACTTTAAACAAGGTCTTAATTTGGCTAGTTGGAGTTTTCAGCCCAAATTGTGAGAAGTGATTGCCATGTATACATAATAATCTTAGATAATGACAAGAATTTACATTGTCTACAGCAATTTGTTTAGGAAAAATAAAAATATAACTTTTTGGACAGCAATGCTGCATTTGAGGGCAGCCTACATTGCCTATATTGCAATGTATGGTTGAATCACATTTGTCAAAGGTTATGTGATTTTATGAAGACATCTTGGTAAGAAACTGGTAAGAAACTATTTCAAGTTAGGATAAAAGGAGATCATCATTATGCACAGGGTAGTAATGTTTTCTAACACGGATATTTAATCAGGGACATTGAAGGTATATAAAGTTCATTATTTTATGATAGTACATATAGAGTAGTATATATAATTTGTGATATATTAGAAAAATATTTATAAAACAAAGTTGTTTTTCACATAATCTTGTAAAACATTATTGGCATAGGTATAGATGGGTTTGTTTCAGTTTAATAGGGAAGGGACTGCTTCTGCATTTAGTCTACATATAGATTTTACATTCAGTGGTGTAAATCTTGAAAAAAGTGCCAAAAACGGTACGAGTGGGAGTGGCAGCTATGATGAACATTCAACATGTCCATCAATGGGAGAAGAGCATATTTGGCAAACACTATATGCACATGCAGGGGAGGACTGGTATCATTTGGCTTAGGGGAGAAATACAAGTAAGTGGCCAATTTTATTGAAGGTATAGATTTCTGTGGCTTGAAGAAATGTACTATGCAAAGTGTAAAATTAAAAATGCAACAAACAGACCCAAGGCACTCAACCCTAGAATGGGCTAGCAGTTATATGTGGTAGTAACATGTATCCAATTGACTCTGTGCTGCATGCAATCCACTGGAGGGATTGAAATATCCAAAACAGAAATGTAAAGGCTATAAGCTGTGCACTCAAGGTATCAATGAGAAACAAGTAGATAAATTGGAGGACGATGAATAAAGAAATCAAACTTGCTTCCATATAAACCTTGAAGTAACATTTATTGTGCAGCCATAGATAAAGCACACAGTCCAGATAAAAACACAGTTGTGTGTGAACGACGCAGTCTAATTTTAAAAGGCAAAAGCCCAAGCCTCATACAACCTCAAAAACATGCCCCTGTAGAAGTCTTGTAAGACGAAACGCGTAGGGCGGATACGCTATACCCATCACCACTGCGTTTGCTTTTTTATTTCTTGATTTGTCTTTGTTTTTACTGATCGTTTTATTTTTGACAAACAAGAATTTTATAAATAAATCCATTCCGGTATCGGATTGATTTACCCTATGAGGAGGCCCTCTTTTTTATCTCTTTTTTCCATGATTTTGACCCATTGAGATGTCTCGGGGTCAACCTGTGTGTTCCTGCACAGTCGTTTAAAGTGTAGTCCCTACACCGTTACCTGAGATTCGGTGAGTACAGACTGTGGGGTCGGCCCAGTCGTGTCCTTCCAAGCTCCTGATTCCGGCCTACCATCCTGCCTGTGCCATCCATCGGCATATCCACGCTCTGTTTGACCCCTCACCAAAGGTCAGTGGGTCCATCTCTTACGGTAAGAGTACCCGACTTTATTTCTACATCTCAAAGTTCTTGACGCCGTCCAAAATACATGAGGATGATACGTTGATGAACACTATCTAACATCAGAAGAATATTAGAAATATTGATATACCATTACACATGAGATATTCCATTCGGGACACCTGTATCTATATATATAAACCATCCTAATACTTGTTGACATAGCACCTATTTGGGCTCACTTTATATATATGTTTCCATTGTGTTTATTTACTTTCATGAACGTCATTGTTTTTGGATTATAATTGCATTTAGTCCATCTATATTGCAATTCTGATTATAGGTGGTTAAACAAAGGAATTGTAATACATTATATGATTTCCTGTTTTTTCAGAGACAGGTATCCTAGTGTTTCACTACATATTGTAACACTTCCTTATTTTCATACTATAACCTGTTCACTCACGTGATTCACATAGATTTGTGTTTTATGTTCACTTTTATTTATAGCAATATTTGTGTTTATTTTTATAAACAGTTCTGATGTGGACTGTTTGTATTCACTTTCTCCCCACCATCCTTTACAGATGGTGATTAGTCACTAAAGTCTGGATGATGGCAATATAATGAAGATCGCACTCTTCCTTGTAGCTATCGATCAGATACAAAGTTTCACAGCGCCACACTTAACCACTTTTTAACCTCAAAAACTAAATGGAGCACTTGTGATGGAGCCCAGCACTTGTGATGGAAACAGGGTCAAGTTTCATATACCAGCTGGAAGGCTCGCTAGGATCAGCTGTTGGTGTTCCGCAGAAAAGGCACACTTCAGTGTGGTGTTTAGTAAGGCTGGAGCCAACCAAGAAGATGGCAGCTCACAGGATGGAGACAATAATGAGGCAGGGCAAGGGAGATGACGTGGCCACTCCGGCGGCCCATGTCAGAGGAAGAAGACGGACCAGGGGGCTCTCTCTCCAATCAGATAATGTGTTTCAAAGCTTCCAGCTGAGATTTCACAGCCTTACTAAACACCACACTGAATGAATGAATAACTTTTATAGCGCTACATATGCGAAATAAATCGCCTCAGGGCGCTTTTTCCACCAGTGTCCGTCTGGGTCTTCAGAAGAGATGGGTCTTGAGCTTCTTCCTGAAGGCCAGATGGTTTTCTTCTGAGCAAATGTCCGCGGGTAGAGAGTTCCATAGCTGTGGTCCTTGGACTGCGAACCTTTGTTCGCCTTCTAAATTATAACGGGTCTTGGGGATGTGGAGGAGGTTCTGGTTAGTTGACCGGAGAGGGCGACCTGGGGTATAGTGCTTTATTTTGTCGCAGCGGTATTGCAGGGCTTTTCCTTGTGTACATTTGTGAGTGAAGCAGAGGGTCTTAAATGTAACTCGGTCCTTCACGGCTAGCCAATTGTGGGTCCTCAGGGATGGGGTGATTGGTTCCCAGTTTTTTTTCCAATTACCAGTCTGTGTTCTGGACGATTTGTAGATGTGAAATTTGGTATTTTGAAAGTCCTAGGTAGAGGTAATTTGCGTAGTCGAGTCGGGAACTGATGATTGTTCCAACTACTGCTGCTGTATCTCCTTCCGAGATGAAGGGGATGAATCTACGCAATAGGCGAAGAAGGTAGTGGGATCCGCTGACTACTGATCCTATTTGTGCATCCATCGTCATGTTTGAGTCAAAGATGATTCCGAGGCTTTTGGCTTTAGTGCTGGGGGTGATGGGTTGTCCGAGGATGGTGAGTGGTGTGGACATCGTGCCAGGGTTTTTGTTTCAGTTTGCGTGAAGGAAGAGGAGTTCTGTTTAGGATCCGTTGAGTTTAAGGGAGCTCTCCGTCATCCACTCTTCGATCTGATGTGTGCCTTTCCTGCCAGACACTAACAGCTGATCCCAGCGAGTCTTCTGGCTGGTATGTGAACCTTGACCCTGTTTCCATCACAATGGGCCCTCCATTTAGGTTGGATGAGACTTGGGCTTTTACCTTTTAAAATTAGACTGGGTCGTTCACGCAACTGTGTTTTTATCTGGACTGTGTGCTTTATCTATGGCCATACAATAAATGTTACTACATGGTTTATATGGAAGCAAGTTTCGTTTATTCATCATCCTCCAATTTATCTACATGTTATGGATACCTTAACTTTACCAGTGCACAGCATATAGCCTTTGCACTATGCAAAGTGTACCATTGTGTGTCTGTGATGGGTTAGCATGGTAAAAGCTGGGGGTGTTCCTAAAGGACATTCTTTTGGACACATCTTTTTTACATCCTTCAGCATCAGCTTCCCTTGCAACGCTTGACATCTGGTCACATGACATCTCAAAGGCATAGGAGGTTGGTGCTGGAAGACTTCCATCTGCCAGAGCCTGTAATCACAGGTCTGAACAGGGAGTGTATAGCTATATAATGCCCAGCCTGTATCACTGAATGTACCAAAAAACAGGTTTGGATGAATCATTTGGTTGGAGATGCTCCAATCTGCCATCTTTAAGTCTTAATGCAGTTTAACCACTTAAGGACCAGAAGATTTTCCCCCTTAATGACCAGGCCATTTTTTGCAATACGGCACTGCGTCACATTTACTGACAATTAAAGTGGTCGTGCGACACTGTACCCAAACAAAATTGACGTTCTTTTTTTCCCACAAATAGAGCTTTCTTTTGGTGGTAATTGATCACTGTGGTTTAGCATATATTGATCGGTTTGCGCAAAAGTTATAGCATCTACAATATAGGGGATAGATTTATGGCATTTTTATTATTATTTTTTTTTTTTACTAGTAATGGTGGCAACCAGCAATTTTTAGTGGGACTGCGACATTGTGGCGGACAGATCAAACACCTAACTGATATTTTTCATACATTTTTTGGAAACCAGTGACATTTTTACAGTAATCATTGCTAAAAAATATGCACCGTTATTGTATAAATGACACTAGCAAGGAATGGGTTAACACCAGGGGCGATCAACGGGTTAAATGTGTTCCCTGGGTGTGTTTACTAACTGTATGGGGGACTGTGTCACTGGGGAAACACATAGATCCATCTTCCTGCTTAGCAGAAAGACAGGATCTGTGTGAACTCCCCTGTCAGAACGGGAATTTGCCTTGTTTACACAGGCAGTTCCACTGCGGGGAATGATCGCAGGTTGCCAGCGGATATCGAGTCCACCCCACCCACTGATTGGCTCCCCTGCTAGCCAGTGGGTGCGCGCGAGCACCCACACAAATCGATGTGTACGAGTTGACGTACAATGACGGCGATTTGTGGGATCGAGCCACATTGTAGCAGTACAACTGCAGCGGCTGGTCCTTAAGTAGTTAAGGTTGTGTTAACATGTTATTTTGACTGGGCTGGTCTATCATTGAGTCCTGATTTAGGAATTTTTTATGATGCCTACTAACATTCATACATACAGCATGTTTGGGTAACTTCTCCTTATGCTCTGTACCTCACTGTAGGCAGATCTAAGTCATACAAAGCAAATTAAACCTGGCATCTCTTGCTTCCCTAGAAGCATGAATGTCTGCTTTAGTCACTAGATAGGTTTGTGCATTTAGAAAGTAACATCTGGAGCAGGAAAAAAACACATCTTAGAGATGGTGGAATCCACATGACTCCCCAAAAGTAAGCTATGTCTAGTTTTTAGGCTTACCGTGGGAGTTTACTTGCATACTTTTTCAGATCTCCACAGGCACAACTTACACCTTACTTTACACCACAGTATTTTTCAACACCCTGACAAACTGAATATTGCTTGCTTTGACTGAGTTCGGAGTCCTTTAATCAGACGAGAGAAGTCAAGTTTTGTGTTGCGATGGCTGCGTTTTATAAATTGATCACCTCTTCTATTCATGAAACCTGGCCCCTAGAAGCTTTTTTATGTTTTTCCATGTTTAAAAGATCTTTTGCGTAGATTAATAAATGATGTGATGTCTGCTGCAGCCCAGAGACATTCAACAGTCTTGACAAATAATTTTCTTTTTTTTAAAAGTATAAACATAATACAAAGACACAAAATGTTCATTTTAAACTGCTGTGAGTAATAGTAAATTCAAAGCAACCACTTTGATTTCTGATACATATACTTCTTTTTATGTGACTTTATTTTGTTTCATTTTCTGACACAGGGTATGGAATAGATACAGCCATTCATTACTAGTTAGTCGACTTGTGTTTAAGGAGGGAAGTCAAAATTCTGGTATAAAATATAAAATTTTATTGCCATTTTTAAATCCTAGCTCTGCTGGAGCCAGTAACTAGTATGTTTTTTTTCCTGATTCAGCAACACGAAAGGTCATTTAAAGCAACTCTCTGGCTGAAAAGAAAAAATAGAATTTTTTGTGGTAACGCTTCAGAAAAATCTTAGGGCCAGAGGTGGGTTTCCCAATAACTGTGGTTGTCTATCACAGTGATCATATGGTTGGGCACCCACCCTTTTGGCTCCTGAATATACAGTAAACATTGGCCAGGAATTATATGTGACAGTGTCAGGGGCACCAAGTGAGCATGCCCCCTGCACAAAACAGCAGCATGGGTGTACTCATATGTGCGGTAATCCAGTATTAAAGCTGACACATATCTGCGTACATCAAAGCCTGTAAGAAATATACTAATAATAGTCACCGGTCCAATGGCCTGTGACTCCAGCCATCATTCCTTTGCAGGGGTTTAACCAAACAAATATAATGTGCAATAACCAAACAAATATAAAAAACAGTCATAACTTGCTCTGCTAGGTTTCCTGGCTCATGAAACATTCACTCCACAAGGTGTATAAAATAAGGTTCTTTACATGCACTAGTACTGTAGCACCTCTCAAACAGAATGAGGATGATCCATCTTCTGAATAGAACAACAAGATTGTTGTTGTAACAAATTAAGTGAAATAATAAAATACACTGTATATACTTTAATAAGATCATAAAATTGCACTTACAAAAGTGGAAGAGGTACACTAGCCTGTCATAAGCTCATTAAAACGGAATTAAACAGGCTTTCATGGCCACCAGTGGATCTGTCAACCTTACCAGCTAGTCAGGATCCAGGATGGACTTCCTTCCCACATAGCTCCAATGCTGGCCACTATAAGCTGTTCGATTTTCCGACAACAAATGTTGGATGTGAGATTGTTGGCTGAAAGTCCGACCGTGTGTATGCTCCATCGAACATTTGCTGTTGGACTTTCCGCCAATAAATATTTGATAGCAAAAACAAAAACTTTGTTGTTGGAATTTCCGATGGTGTGTACACAATTCTGACGCACAAAAGTTCACACATGCTCGGATGCAAGAAGAAGGAGCTGGCTATTGAACTTGCTTTTTCTCGGCTCGTTGTACGTCTTATACGCCACCACGTTCCCATGTTCATAATGGTTGGCCAATATTTGTGTGACCGCGTGTATGCAAGACAAGTTTGAGCCAACATCCTTCAAACAAAAATCCACGGTTTTGTTGGCGGAAAGTCCGATTGTATGTATGGGGCATTAGGCTTATGCCCCGTACACATGATCGGACTTTCCGCCAACAAAACCATGGATTTTTGTTGGAAGGTTGTTGGCTCCAACTTGCATACACACAGTCACACAAATGTTGGGCAACAATTGGCAAACAACGTGGGAACGTGGTGACGTACAAGATGTTCGACAAGCCGAGAAGAAGGAAGTTCAATAGCCAGTCCGGCTCCTTCTGCTTGATTCCAAGCATGCGTGAACTTTTGTGCGTCGGACTTGTGTACACACGATCGGAAATTCCGACAACAACGTTTTGTTGGGGGAAAATTTGAGAACCTGCTAGCCAAAATTTGTTGGCAGAAAGTCCGACAACAAATGTTCGATGGAGCATACACACGTAGGAGGTGGAACCAAACATATACAGCCGGAAATGTTGGATGCCAAAGAGGTGTAACACTGCAAGTAAGAAAAGACTGGAGTCACAGTTAAAGTAGAATAACACACAGACACAGTTCTGCTCTCTCAAGTTTACTTGGACCAGAGAAAGGTTTAAAGTGATATTAGTCAGCCAAGTCTTGTATAAGTAGCCAGGGCTTGGTTGAAACTATTTCTGTTAAAACAATAAATGGCAACTAGCAACAACAAAAGTAACACCAGTGAGTACATAGTTAAACAGTAATAAGCAAATCTTTAAGCAAGCTAAGAATAATTGTAGATATTAATATCACTAAAGGGGAACCATGGGCCAACCTATAATACCTCAAAGTCTATTGGGAATAATACATTATAGGTATCAGTGGCGTGTCCCCTTTAAGAGCAGTAAATAACAGTGTCCTAAAAGTGAGGCCTCACACTATCTTCACTGGCAAGTTGGAGCTCTAAGAACAAGGGTCCTTTGATGTAACGAAGTGATAAGGAACAGGGTAAGATAGCTGTCTTGGGATATAACACTCCTCGACACGATCCGGGTAACAGATGTCTGTGCACAGTGTTCAAATGTGCAATTTATAAAAGGCAATGAGACTCTTGGGCAAGAGCCCCCTCACCAATCCTGTACATGTTCAGCGATCCTCTGAAGAGCAATCAAACGATTCTCCTAATTGCAGATGTGTTGCAATGGCATTCAGTCTGCTGACCTGGTGCAGAGAGTCCTTCCGAAAGCAGATGGCATCCTGACTCTCTGGACTGGAGCTGCAGGCCACGTGCCCCTTGGTAGGCCGCAATCCCCTCACACCGCAACAGGATGGTGTTCTCACCATGAGATACAGGACGCAACTGCCCTTAGGTCTTGTCTGACGATCATTTTATAGTCTTTCCCATCACCCTCATAACATCACTCCAGACAAAATTGAAATCTCAGTCGAGATATACGGTACATAGAGGGGAAATGACATACCTAACCAGTGCATCTATTCAGCATCCATGCATAGCTAGATGCTAAACAAATACGTCCATTTGTAAAAGTCTAATGCCGCGTACACAAGATCGGACTTTCCGACGGGAAATGTTCGATGTGAGCTTGTTGTCGGAAAGTCCGACCATGTGTATGCTTCATCGAACATTTGCTGTCAGAATTTCCACCCAGAAATGTTTGAGAGCAGGTTCTCAAATTTTCAGCGAACTTCACTTTGTTGTCGGAAAGTCCGATCGTGTGTCCGTCGCACAAAAGTTCACGCATGCTCGGAATCAAGCAGAAGTAGCCGCATTGGCTATTGAACTTCCTTTTTCTCAGCTCGTCGTACGTCTTGTACGTCACCGCGTTCTCACATTCGGAATTTTGGACCAACATTTGTGTGACCATGTGTATGCAAGACAAGTTTGAGCCAACATCCTTCGGAAAAAAATCCATGGTTTTGTTGGCGGAAAGTCCGATCGTGTGAACGCGGCATAACACTAAAGCTGGCTATACACTAGTAGACATTCAAACAAATGTTTGTAGAAACAGTCATGCATTTGTACAAAAATTCTCATCATTACATTTAATGAATTGATTTATGTTGTTCAAAAGTACTTTAAAAAGTTTATTTTTAATGTTTGTTTTTGAAAGAATAAATGGAAACCACATTCACTGTTAGAAATTGGATCATTTAAGAATCATTTTCGATCCTGCTCCTTCGAATTTTCTCATCACTACAGTCATAAAATGAATGTCGATTCGACTCAACTAATAATTACAAATCTGAACCAATGTTCCTTAAACAGAAAATTTCAAACTAAATTCTACTAGTGTATAGCCAGCCTAAAGAGTAACTTTTGTTGAGAAAAAAAACAATCCTGTCTGGGTGATCAATGTACATTGCAGGGATTTTAATAAATGTTGCATCAGATTCTTACCTTTTGTTGCCATGAAGAAATAGTTGCTTTGTTTCATCAGACTGTTTTTATACTCATTCTGATTGGGAGGGTCTGGTTTCTTATAATCAGTTGATAAACTTTCTGTGTTCTAATGAGAAAAGCTGCAGTGTCTACAACCCTTTAAAAGAGACTAACCCGTGGAAATACTGTATTTATCGGCGTATAACACGCACTTTTCCCCCCTGAAAAACGGGGGCAAAGCAGGGGTGCATGTTATACGCCATCAGCGTACCTCACAAGCCTTCATGTCCTCTCCACTCTCCACTTGGCTCTCACGTCGGGACTGTGTGTGTGTAACATGAGAGCCGAGTGGAGAGGAGATGACGGCTCTGTGATGTCCTGATTCAGGCAGCTGGTGAGGCTGCAAATGACGGTAGTTTAAAAAAGGCATTTATCAGGCTGCATTGAGGACAATAATCAGGCTGCATTGAGGACAATAATCAGGCTGCATTGATGCATTGATCAGGCTGCATTGAGGACAATAATCAGGCTGCATTGAGGACAATAATCAGGCTGCATTGATGCATTGATCAGGCTGCAGATGGACACTGATGGGCACTTATACTTAATTTGCTTCGAAGTTGTTTATTTTAAAAATATGTTTTTTCCTGAAACTTCCCTCTTAAAATTAGGGTGCGTGTTACA
The DNA here is from genome assembly GCA_028564925.1 of Lithobates sylvaticus. Classification (NCBI taxonomy): domain Eukaryota; kingdom Metazoa; phylum Chordata; class Amphibia; order Anura; family Ranidae; genus Lithobates; species Lithobates sylvaticus. The sequence goes on along the minus strand of CM053026.1, from coordinate 338,688,812 downwards.
CGCCGATTAATACGGTATTTCTCCTACACTTACATTTCTTTTTCAGAGGATGCCTAACATCTGACATGTATCTTAGTTTCAATTCTTGGGAAAATTGGTGTGCCTATCACATTTATGAAAATAACATTTCTGGGAGCGATTCATACACCAACTGTGTACAGAAATCCTCCAGGTTGCCATATTACATTGAATTTTACAGAGAATTACAGCAGCTATAGACTGAAAAGGAAAAGTAATTTTTAATACCAATAAATTACGACATGGCTTGTGCAGCAATTATATGCTATACTATTTTTATTCAAAGGGTTTGTAAAGGTTCATAATATTTTTTTTTTTTTTTTTTTTACAAACATGCCATACTTACCTGCTCCCCGTCGACATTTCTGGACCCTCCCCCTGCTGAGTGCCCGCATAGTAAACTGTTTGTTTTGGGGGCGCTCGTGCATGTCGCTCCCAAGTTGTCTCAGTGTGTCTATGAGACACACTGAGTGTGGTTTAGCCCTGCTCCCTCCTTTCTGACTGTGATTGACAGCAGTGGGATCCAATTGCTCCTGATACTGTGTGTCAGCCAATGAGGAGGCAGAGATCTTGGAGAGCTTTTGCTCTCATACACTTCGCTGGATCGGGATCAAGCTCATGTGAGTATATGGGGGGGGGGGGGGGGGGGTACTGGGTGCACTCCTGCACACTGAAGGTTTTTTGACTTCACGCATAGAATGCATGAAGGTTAAAAAACCTTCACTTTAGGCTGTCTACCTATAGAAGTATCGGAGTCTGACAATTACCATTGCATCTACTCAAGGGTGTCCTGACTCTAACCCTCTCTCCCCCAGTTCTGTTAAGAGACAATACATCTCTTGTTTGCATTCAAAAAGTAACTGGCGCCCATCATTCTTTTTGCATCACACCCACCATGCCTGGACATACCTTTACACACACATGAACTTTAATGGCATCCCAGTCACTGTTACAATTAGAATGTGAACAAACTTTATAAGCTTGACTGACTACATTGTGAACTAACCAGAAGTGAACTGGACCTACAACTATTTTTCTTTTTCCAGTTACAAGCTGTGGAGATCCTCTGGGGTGTAAAAGCCGCCTGCCCAGGAACCAGATCATGTACACCAACATCAATACCCTAAGATTAAGATAACTATACCAGCAGGATAACCCTACGGGTCAGGCACTGTCTTTCTACTTTCCTCAACTGTTTACAATTAGGAGCTGGAGGGACGGCGTCATGTACCTCTATGCGTAGCCTAAGAATACAAGGGTGCAGTTGCACTCTGCAAGAACAGTTGCTCCAGAGCTTAATAAATGAACAGAAGCTCTGCTAACTTCCATCATCCAATCATGTGCAAGCAAAATTGCTGTTTTTTTTATTTCCTTTCACATGATTGGGTATTATTTGCAAAGTAAAGCTTTACCTAATTTACTAAGCTGTGGAGCAACTGCACTTTGTAAAGTGCACAGTCTATTTGCCTTTAGTTAATCAACCCCTATGTGTCTTATGGACACATAGAGCAGGGCTCAGAAGCGAGCACACACCAGTGCCCCCATGGCAACCGCCCTGCTATGGGGGGCACTGGTCATGGGGGAGGAGCCAGGAGCGCCGATGGGGGACCCAAGAAGAGAAGAATAGGGTCTGCTCTGTGCAAAACCATTACACAGAGCAGGTAAGCATGACATGTTTGTTATTATTGTTTTTTAAAAGGCTAATCTTAAATAACACTAAGAATCAGGGAGGCAGCTTCCTAAAGATTTTTAAACAGGCCTTTCTCTTTATGACTAGATTCATTTAAAAACATGTAGCGTGGGTTCATTTGGCTTTGCTGCAATGTATAATATGAACCATGCCTGTGTAATTTAAGTTTATTACAAATTTTATTAGGCTGTACATGGTTACTGAATTGCAACATTCCCAAAAATGTTTAACACAGATATAAATCTTACAGGGGTTGATTTATTAAAACTGGAGAGTGCAAAATCTGGTGCAGCGCTCCAATCAGCTTTCAGGTATTTTTGGTCAAAGCTTAGGGGCCCTTTCACATGTCCGATCAGTTTTTCAGGTGGATTCCATCTCATCGGATGGGATAGAATCAGTGGAATCAGACCAGCGTCTATTTTTTAACTGACTTCCCCATAGAGGAGAGCAGGACTGTGTCCGTGTTCGCTTTGCACAGCAGAGCGGACACGACCTGTCATCCGAATGCACAGAAGAGCGGACATTGACCTGTCATCCGCCTGCACAGCAGAGCGGACACGACCTGTCATCCGCCTGCACAGCAGAGCGGACACGACCTGTCATCCGCCTGCACAGCAGAGCGGACACGACCTGTCATCCGCCTGCACAGCAGAGCGGACACGACCTGTCATCCGCCTGCACAGCAGAGCGGACACGACCTGTCATCCGCCTGCACAGCAGAGCGGACACGACCTGTCATCCGCCTGCACAGCAGAGCGGACACGACCTGTCATCCGCCTGCACAGCGGAGCGGACACGACCTGTCATCCGCCTGCACAGCGGAGCGGACACGACCTGTCATCCGCCTGCACAGCGGAGCGGACACAACCTGTCATCCGCCTGCACAGCGGAGCGGACACGACCTGTCATCCGCCTGCACAGCGGAGCGGACACGACCTGTCATCCACCTGCACAGCGGAGCGAACAACCTGTCATCCGAATGCACAGCGGAGCGGACACGACCTGTCATCTGCCTGCACAGCAGAGCGGACACGACCTGTCATCCGAATGCACAGCGGAGCGGACACGACCTGTCATCTGCCTGCACAGCAGAGCGGACACGACCTGTCATCCGAATGCACAGCGGAGCGGACACGACCTGTCATCCGCCTGCACAGGGGAGCGGACACGACCTGTGATCCGCCTGCACAGGGGAGCGGACACGACCTGTGATCCGCCTGCACAGGGGAGTGGACAGGACTCGTCATCCGCCTGCACAGCGGAGCGGACACGACCTGTCATCCGCCTGCACAGGGGAGCGGACACGACCTGTGATCCGCCTGCACAGGGGAGTGGACAGGACTCGTCATCCGCCTGCACAGCGGAGCGGACACGACCTGTCATCCGCCTGCACAGCAGAGCGGACACAACCTGTCATCTGCCTGCACAGCGGAGCGGACACGACCTGTCATCTGCCTGCACAGCGGAGCGGACACGACCTGTCATCTGCCTGCACAGCGGAGCGGACACGACCTGTCATCTGCCTGCACAGCAGAGCGGCTGCGACCTGTCATCTGCCTGCACAGCGGAGCAGACACGACCTGTCATCTGCCTGCACAGCGGAGCAGACACGACCTGTCATCTGCCTGCACAGCGGAGCGGACACGACCTGTCATCTGCCTGCACAGCGGTGCAGACACGACCTGTCATCTGCCTGCACAGCGGAGCGGACACGACCTGTCATCCGCCCTCACAGTGGGGATCGACTGAGCGATCCCCTGCTAAGGAAACAGATTCCGTCAGGCGTAGGTGCCCCTGTGAAAGGGGCCTAATTGAACAAGCTGAAGTTGAAAGCTAAATTAAAAACAAAATTAAAATATATGCTGCGCTGGGGAACCTTCTAAAGGAAGATTCGCCACACCCTGAGTATCGACACGCTCTGAGGTGAGCTTATTACCATAAGGGGTTCCCGGATTTCACCTATGCATGATTCAGAACCACGGTTGGCTGTAACAAGTATGTCAATAGTATGATCACCGGAGATCACATCACCTGCATCTAGTCTCACATCAATCAACATTTTGTGTTTCTTATCACAGCCCAAGACAGGCTGCCACAAAGAACTGTTTTTTAATAATATAGAGACATTTGTGGGGTTTATGCATTTGCACTTTTTTTTAATCAATCTTTTATTTATACATGTTTGCTATCACATATGTATGCATTTAGCACTTTTTTCCATCTAATATTATTATTATTGATATTTTATTTCTTGGTATGTTATTGTGCATGGCACCTTGTAACTCTAAAGGGTCCATATAACTTCACAGAGTTTTTTTGGCACTTGTGCACTTTATATATATTTTTCTGCGTTTTAGTTGTGCGTTTACAGATTTTGTGCACATTATTTGTTTTTGCTATATTTTGCACTTTACACCAGTTGTATGTTTACTATTTTATGCACAATATTATATTCTTGTGGATCTATAACTATAGATTAAGATACAGATTATCTAGTGCATAGCCATTCCAGCGCAGTGTATATTTAATTTTGTTTTTAATGTGCCTAAACGTATAAGATGTGTTTAACGTTTGCAGCTTGATAGTGGCAGGTTGGTAGGGGGTTCTTTAAGGCAAGCAGGATTTTGTTGTTTTGTGAAGTTGAAAGCTGCACCAGATTTTAGTAACTCAACCCCACCGTGTTTATAATTGAATCTGTGCCAGCTTATTTGGCAGGGCACGGAGGAGTGTGAAATGTCATAAATCAGTAAGATGAAAAGTCATATATTCGGATTGCTGTAGGATTCTGCACTTAACGGATCACAAGTGAATGCTGTTATAGGCTGCCAATTGTAGTAACCTATGGTCAATACAGATATACTGCAAACTCCATTAGCCAGAAGATATTCCTTCCTGTGTCTCCTTTTATTTTAATTCTACCTTTTGTTCTAATTGACCCTCCCTTCTAGATTGTAAGCTCTAACAAGCAGGGCCCTCTGATCCCTCCTGTATTGATTTGTATTGTAAGTGTACTGTCTGCCCTCATGTTGTAAAGTGCTGCACAAACTGTTGGCACTATATAAATGCTGTATAATAATAATATTTGTTCATGAGCTGCTCCGTCCGTCAGCAGTTGATATATACACGTGGAAAAGCAGGTGTATCACCACGTCTGTAAGTACTTTACACGGCTCAGCGCACATCCCCTTGAGAACATGTGTTTTTATGTCAACGCACAACTGTAGAGCTTGTACTTCATCAACTGACCAGCCTCACTGCTTGTGCTGGGATTCCACTGCTGCCTTTAAATATGCTGGTTATTTTTATCCTCCTACGTAGTAACGACACGGACCGCCCCGCCAACCCAGAGCCAAACAATGTTTCTCTTTAGTCGGGAGGGGAAGTGGAAACGAGCCAGTCACGTGGCCAGCAAATCAATGAGAGAAAAAAAAAACGCTTAAACTTCCACAGCTTTTTCCCATTTTTTTTTTTCTCAAGTCATAACAGACTGCTGTCCAGGCTGAACGGTGCAGTACTCGTACATGGCAGAGGAGGGAGGCAGGGTGGGAAGCAGTATGACAGGATTCAGGACCTAAAACACATGAGGGAGCATTAAAAAAAAGAAAAAAGTAAACACATGACTGGCAAATCAGCAGCAGCATACAGAATATTAAGGAAATGAGAGGCTTGTACAGACCATCAGCCCATGAGAGGCGAGGTGATGTCAGAGCGCTCTCTAAGATTAGCAACCCTTAAAAGCTGCTCATCTCCCAAAGAAGCCGAGTCTGGCTGGAGCTGTTTAGCTGACAGATGGAATAACTCAACCTTACACTGCAGCTTTCAGTGAAAATAATATTTCATATACATATTGGATACGGGCAACTGCTGGCATCTCATTTACTGCACACTTATATCGCTATAAAATAAAAACGTTGCCGCATGCACCTGCATACTCGAAGTAAATAAAGTGGAACTTGACCAGGCTATGGGGAAATGAAATATCAGTTCAAACCGGTGCGACTTGTCATGGGACTTCACAGTTCAAAGTCGCACGACAAATAGCACCCCCTTTTGTGGCAATGGAACCGCTCAAATCGCCGTGACTCATGTTGCAGCGACTTTGAAAAAAGGTTCCCGCACTAATTCTGTGTGATTTCATGTTGATATCTTTGTCAATAAAGTTATACAGATGTCAGTAAGTGGCACATGAAATCACACTGATTGGTAGCTCTAGTGTGAACAGGGTTGCCACCTCATCCCTTTAAACCCGAATACATATGAATAAGGGCTCTTTCACACGGACGGACCGTATGTCCGTTTTTCATCCTTCCGTTTTTGGATGAAAAAACGGACATACAGGTATCCCTATGGGATAGCGGGTGTCAGCGGATGAGCATCCGGTGACACCCGCTCTCGTCTGTGCCCGCTCTGCTCCGTTTCTGCAGACGGAGGAAAACCCTATTTTTTCATCCGTCTGCAGACCGAATCGGGTGACGACGGACTCTACTGTCCGTCGTCACCCGATCTCCCATAGGGGAGAGCGGCGCTCTGACAGGTCCGTCCCTGCACGGAGTGCAGAGACGGACCTGTCATCTTCCTGCTCAGCGGAGATCGCTCCGGCGATCCCCGCTGAGCAAGCGGCTATCCACGGGCGGATCTGCACTGATCTGCCCCATGTGAAAGAGCCCTTACACAGGTTCTGAGGCTAATTTAATGCAGGTAAGGCACCACCATCTTATGTGACTGGGGAGCAGGTGGGTTAAATTTGGTGCTATCACTCTCACTCTCTCATATTGGTCACTGGAAGTTCAACATGGCAGTTCATGGCCACGACCTTTCTCAGGATCTGAAAAAAAAGAATTGTTGCTCCACATAAAGATGGTCTAGGCTATAAGAAGATTGCCATGTCCTTGCCATGGTCGACCAAAGAAGTTGAGTGCATGTGCTCAGCGTCATACCCAGAGGTTGTCTTTGGGAAATAGACGTATGAGTGCTGCCAGTATTGCTGCAGAGGTTGAAGGTTTGGGGGGGTCAGCCTTTCAGTGCTCAGACCATATGCCGCACAATGCATCAAATTGGTCTGCATGGCTGTCATCCTAGAAGGAAGCCTCCTCTAAAGATAATGCACTAGAGAGCCTGCAAACAGTTTGCTGAAGACAAGCAGACTAAGGACATGGATTACTGGACCATGTCCTGTGGTCTGATGAGACCAAGATAAACTTATTTGGTTCAGATGGTGTCAAGTGCATGTGGTGGAAACCAGGTGTGGAGTACAAAGACAAGTGTGTCATGCCTACAGTCAAGCATGGGGGTGGGAGTGTCATGGTCTGGGGCTGCATGCGTACTGCCAATACTGGGGAGCTACAGTTCATTGAGGGAACCATGAATGCCAACATGTACTGTGACATACTGAAGCAGAGCCTGATCCCCTCCCTTCATAGACTGGGCTGTAGGGCAGTATTCTAACATGATAATGACCCCAAACACACCTCCAAGATGAGGGTAAAGGAGATGGACTGGCCAAGCATGTCTCCAGACCTAAACCCTATTGAGAATCTGAGGGGCATCCTCAAACAGAAGGTGGAGGAGGGCAAGGTCTCTAACATCCACAAGCTCTGCAATGTCGTCATTGAGGAGTGGAAGAGGACTCCAGTGGCAACCTGTGAAGCTCTGGTGAACTCCATGCTCAAGAGGGTTAAGGCAGTGCTGGAAAATAATGGTGGCCACACAAAATATTGACACTTTGGGCCCAATTTGGACATTTTCACTTAGGGTGTGTACTCACTTTTGTTGCCAGCGGTTTAGACATTAATGGCTGTGTTGAGTTATTTTGAGAGGACAGCAAATTTACACTGTTATACAAGCTGTACACCCACTACTTTACATTGTAGCAAAGTGTCATTTCTTCAGTGTTGTCACAGAAAGTTATAATAAAATATTTACAAAAAATGTGAGGGGTGTACTCACTTTTGTGAGACATAATATATACTTTAAACAAGGTCTTAAGCTGGCTAGTTGGAGTTTTCAGTCCAAATTGTGAGAAGTGATTGCCATGTATACATAATAATCTTAGATAATGACAAGGATTGACATTGTCTACAGTAATTTGTTTAGGACAGCAATGCTGCATTTGAGGGCAGCCTACATTGCCTATATTGCAATGTATGGTTGAATCACATTTGTCAAAGGTTATGAGATTTTATGAAGACATCTTGGTAAGAAACTATTTCAAGTTAGAATAAAGGGAGATCATCATTAGGCTAGTTTCACACTGGGGCGTTGGGGTGCTGGCGGTAAAGTGGCGCTATATTTAGCGCCGCTTTACCGTCGTTTTAGCGGCGCATTGCGGCCGAAAAAGGGTTAACACCGCCCGCAAACCGCCGCTGCAGCGGCGTTTTGCGGGTGGGTTCGGAGCGCTGCCCCATTGTTTTCAATGGGAATGGGCGCTATAGGAGCGGTAAATATACAGCGAACCAAAGATGTGGCTTGCAGGACATTTTTCAGCGTCCTGCAAGCGCACCGCTTCAGTGTGAAAGCCCTCGGGCTTTCACACTGAAGACACAGCAACAGCTGTTTCGAGTTGGTTTGCAGGCGCTATTTTTAGCGCAATAGCGCCTGCAAACCGCCCCAGTGTGAAAGGGGCCTTATGCACAGGGTAGTAATGTTTTCTAACACGAATATTTAATCAGGGACATTGAAGGTATATAAAGTTCATTATTTTATGGTAGTACATATAGAGTAGTATATATAATTTGTGATATATTAGAAAAATATTTATAAAACAAAGTTGTTTTTCACATAATCTTGCAAAACATTATTGACATAGGTATAGATGGGTTTGTTTCAGTTTAATAGGGAAGGGACTGCTTTTGCATTTAGTCTACATATAGATTTTACATTCAGTGGTGTAAATCTTGAAAAAAGTGCCAAAACTATACGAGTGGGAGTGGCAGCTATGATGAACATTCAACATGTCCATCAATGGGAGAAAAGCATATTTGGCAGAGACTATATGCACATGCAGGGGAGGACTGGGATAATTTGGCTTGGGGGAGAAATACAATTAAATGGCCAATTTTATTGAAGGTACAGATTTCTGTGGCTTGAGGAAATGTACTATGCAAAGTGTAAAATGAAAAATGCAACAAACAGACCCAAGGCACTCAACCCTAGAATGGGCTAGCAGTTATATGTGGTAGTACCATGCATCCAATTGACTCAGTCCTGTGCTGCATGCAATCCACTGGAGGGATTGAGATATCCAAAACAGAAATGCAAAGGCTATAAGCTGTGCACTGCTAAAGTCAAGGTATCAATGAGAAACAAGTAGATAAATTGGAGGACGATGAATAAACAAATCAAACTTGCTTTCATATAAACCTTGAAGTAACATTTATTGTGCAGCTATAGATAAAGCACACAGTCTAGATAAAAACACAGTCATCTGTGAACGACACAGTATAATTTTAAAAGGCAAAAGCCCAAGCCTCATACAACCTCAAAAACTAAATGGAGGGCCCAGCACTTGTGATGGAAACAGGTTCAAGGTTCACAAACCAGCTGGAAGGCTCGCTAGAATCAGCTGTTGGTGTTCCACAGAAAAGGCACACTTCAGTGTGGTGTGTAGTAAGGCTGGAGCCCACCAAGAAGATGGCAGCTCACGGGATGGAGACAATAATGAGGCAGGGCAAGGGAGATGACGGGGCCACTCCGCCCATGTCAGAGGAAGGAGATGGACCAGGGGGGCTCTCTCTCCAATCAGATAATGTGTTTCAAAGCTCCCAGCAGAGATTTTACAGCCTTACTAAACACCACACTGATGTGTGCCTTTCCTGACGGACACTAACAGCTTATCCCAGTGAGCCTTCTGGCTGGTATGTGAACCTTGACCCTGTTTCCATCACAGTGGGCCCTCAATTTAGTGTTTGAGGTTGGAAGAGACTTGGGCTTTTACCTTTTAAAATTACACTGAGTCGTTCACACGACTGTTTTTATCTGGACTGTGTGCTTTATCTATGGCCATACAATAAATGTTACTTCATGGTTTATAAGGAAGCAAGTTTTGTTTATTCATCATCCTCCAATTTATCTACATGTTTCTTATGGATATCTTAACTTTACCAGTGCACAGCATATAGCCTATGCACTGTGCAAAGTGTACCATTGTGTGTCTATGATGGGTTAGCATGATAAAAGCTGGGGGTGTTCCTAAAGGACATGCTTTTGGACACATCTTTTTTACATCCTTCAGCATCAGCTTCCCTTGCAACGCTTGACATCCGGTTACATGACATCTCAAAGGCATAGGAGGTTGGTGCTGGAAGACTTCCATCTGCCAGAGCCTGTAATCACAGGTCTGAACAGGGAGTGCATAGCTATATAATGCCCAGCATGTATCAGTGAATGTACCAAAAACAGGTTTGGATGAATCATTTGGCATCCTTAAGTCTTAATGCAGTTTAACCACTTAAGCACCAGAAGATTTTCCCCCTTAAAGTGGTTGTAAACCCTTTACAACCACTTTTTGCTGCAGGTAAACCTATAATTAGGCTTACCTGTAGCTACACTGGATATCTCCTAAACCGTGCAGGTATATCCCCTGTATTTGCATGTGCCGACGTCATCGACACATGCGCACTGAAGCAATGGCACGTTAGTGCCGTTGCTTCAGTTAGCCTGTACCATTACCGGCGGGTGCCGGGCGCATGATGGAGTGACGTCATCACAGCTCTGGCCAATCACAGCGAAGTAACTCCGGGAGCAATGTCGGCTGCCGGATCTGTGAATGAGGACCGCTGCGGGGGCTTCGATCTCAGGTAAGTAATTCAGAATGAGCTAGTATGCCTTTGTCTTGCAGGTTTTTTTTTTTTTTTTCAATTTTCAAAACTTTGTGACAAAAAGCGAGATCTGCAAAATACTCACCATACCTCTCAGCAAATAGCTTGGGGTGTCTACTATCCAAACTGGGGTCATTTGGGGGGATTATGTGCCATCGCTAGCCAGTGGGTGCACTCCCCCACAAATCACTGTGTACAAGTCAATGTACAATGAGGGCAATTTGCGGGATCGAGCCACATTGCCACAGTACAACTGCAGCGGCTGGTCCTTAAGTAGTTAAGGTTGTGTTAACATGTTATTTTGACTGGGCTGGTCTATTATTGAGTCCTGATTTAGGTATTTTTTATGATTCCGCCAAAAAAATTCCAAAATGAATACATACAGAATGTTTGGGTAACTTCCCCTTATACCTCACTGTAGGCAGATCTAATGCCGCGTACACACGAGCGGAATTTCCGTCCGAAAAATCTTGGATGTTTTTTCCGACAGAGTTCTGCTCAAGCTTGTGTTGCATACACATGGTCACACAACAGTTCTCTGATCTTTCGACCGCCAAGAACACGGTGACGTACAACACTATGACGAGCCGAGAAAATGAAGTTCAATGCTTCCGAGCATGCGTCGAATTGTTTCCGAGCATGCGTGATTTTTTGCGTGTCTGAATTGCATACAGACAATCGCATTTTCAGATAGGAACTTTTCCCGACCGAAAAATAGAGAACCTGCTCTCAATCTTTTTCTGGCTGGAATTCCGCCAGCAAAAGACCGATGGAGCATACACGCGGTCGCATTTTCCGACAAAAAGCTCTCATCCGAGTTTTGCTGGCGGCATTTATGATCGCGTGTACGCCGCATAAGTCACACAAAGAAAATTAAACCTGGCATCTCTTGCTTCCCTAGAAGCATGAATGTCTGCTTTAGTCACTAGATAGTAGGGATGGGCCCGGTGCTCGATGCGAACCCATGTTCGCATCCAGCACCGGGCGTTCGCTCGCTCGGCGAGCCCAGAACTATTTTGGCCGCTCGCATCACATTCGTGTGATGCGAGCAGCCCCGCAATGCATTGCGGCCAGCGCGGCCGGCGCAGTGCATTGCTGGCTGATGATTGGCCAAGCATGCACTGTGACCCCGCATGCTTGGCCAATCACAGCGCCGGAAACTCGGAGAGCCATAATTGGCTACAGGCAGGACGCCTGTAGCCAATTACAGCTCAGGGGCTTTAGTACACGCCCCACCATTTAAAAGGCCGCCACGCCGTCGGCGCCGGTCACATGAGTTCCGGCTTTAGGAGAGATCAGGCTGATTCTGTGTCTTTGCTAGATTCATTCATATAGAAAGATTTGCTCTACTTTGCTAAACCATTGGCTATTTATTTGCTAAACCATTGCTACCTGTCATTGATCGTCCATTGCTGCTGGTTAGTGTGTTTTTAGCTGCTGCTGGGGATTAGTCTGGTGCGTGTTTTACTGTTAGTACAGTATTTCAGTAGTACCAACCGCAGTGCTGTTAGCACAGCATTGCACCCCAAAAGCACCCATAGGACTTCTAGTGTGTTAGTGGCATCACACAGAGCTCCTATATTTTCTTCCCAGAAGCACCCATAGGACTTGTACTGTGTTAGTGGCATCACACAGAGTTCCTATATTTTCTTCCCAGAAGCACCCATAGGACTTCTAGTGTGTTAGTGGCATCACACAGAGTTCCTATATTTTCTTCCCAGAAGCACCCATAGGACTTGTACTGTGTTAGTGGCATCACACAGAGTTCCTATATTTTCTTCCCAGAAGCACCCATAGGACTTCTAGTGTATTAGTGGCATCACACAGAGTTCCTATATTTTCTTCCCAGAAGCACCCATAGGACTTGTACTGTGTTAGTGGCATCACACAGAGTTCCTATATTTTCTTCCCAGAAGCACCCATAGGACTTGTACTGTGTTAGTGGCATCACACAGAGTTCCTATATTTTCTTCCCAGAAGCACCCATAGGACTTCTAGTGTGTTAGTGGCATCACACAGAGTTCCTATATTTTCTTCCCAGAAGCACCCATAGGACTTGTACTGTGTTAGTGGCATCACACAGAGTTCCTATATTTTCTTCCCAGAAGCACCCATAGGACTTGTACTGTGTTAGTGGCATCACACAGAGTTCCTATATTTTCTTCCCAGAAGCACCCATAGGACTTGTACTGTGTTAGTGGCATCACACAGAGTTCCTATATTTTCTTCCCAGAAGCACCCATAGGACTTCTAGTGTGTTAGTGGCATCACACAGAGTTCCGATATTTTCTTCCCAGAAACACCCATAGGACTTCTAGTGTGTTAGTGGCATCACACAGAGTTCCTATATTTTCTTCCCAGAAGCACCCATAGGACTTCTAGTGTGTTAGTGGCATCACACAGAGTTCCTATATTTTCTTCCCAGAAGCACCCATAGGACTTGTACTGTGTTAGTGGCATCACACAGAGTTCCTATATTTTCTTCCCAGAAGCACCCATAGGACTTGTACTGTGTTAGTGGCATCACACAGAGTTCCTATATTTTCTTCCCAGAAGCACCCATAGGACTTGTACTGTGTTAGTGGCATCACACAGAGTTCCTATATTTTCTTCCCAGAAGCACCCATAGGACTTGTACTGTGTTAGTGGCATCACACAGAGTTCCTATATTTCTTCCCAGAAGCACCCATAGGACTTCTAGTGTGTTAGTGGCATCACACAGAGCTCCTATATTTTCTTTGCAGAAGCACCCATAGGACTTCTAGTGTATTAGTGGCATCACACAGAGCTCCTATATTTTCTTCTCAGCAGCACCCACAGGACTTCTAGTGTGTTAGTGGCATCACACAGAGCTCCTATATTTTCTTTGCAGAAGCACCCATAGGACTTCTAGTGTGTTAGTGGCATCACACAGAGCTCCTATATTTTCTTTGCAGAAGCACCCATAGGACTTCTAGTGTGTTAGTGGCATCACACAGAGTTCCTATATTTTCTTCCCAGAAGCACCCATAGGACTTGTACTGTGTTAGTGGCATCACACAGAGTTCCTATATTTTCTTCCCAGAAGCACCCATAGGACTTCTAGTGTGTTAGTGGCATCACACAGAGTTCCTATATTTTCTTCCCAGAAGCACCCATAGGACTTCTAGTGTGTTAGTGGCATCACACAGAGTTCCGATATTTTCTTCCCAGAAACACCCATAGGACTTCTAGTGTGTTAGTGGCATCACACAGAGTTCCTATATTTTCTTCCCAGAAGCACCCATAGGACTTCTAGTGTGTTAGTGGCATCACACAGAGTTCCTATATTTTCTTCCCAGAAGCACCCATAGGACTTGTACTGTGTTAGTGGCATCACACAGAGTTCCTATATTTTCTTCCCAGAAGCACCCATAGGACTTGTACTGTGTTAGTGGCATCACACAGAGTTCCTATATTTTCTTCCCAGAAGCACCCATAGGACTTCTAGTGTGTTAGTGGCATCACACAGAGTTCCTATATTTTCTTCCCAGAAGCACCCATAGGACTTCTAGTGTGTTAGTGGCATCACACAGAGTTCCGATATTTTCTTCCCAGAAGCACCCATAGGACTTCTAGTGTGTTAGTGGCATCACACAGAGTTCCGATATTTTCTTCCCAGAAGCACCCATAGGACTTGTACTGTGTTAGTAGCATCACACAGAGTTCCTATATTTTCTTCCCAGAAGCACCCATAGGACTTGTACTGTGTTAGTGGCATCACACAGAGTTCCTATATTTTCTTCCCAGAAGCACCCATAGGACTTGTACTGTGTTAGTGGCATCACACAGAGTTCCTATATTTTCTTCCCAGAAGCACCCATAGGACTTGTACTGTGTTAGTGGCATCACACAGAGTTCCTATATTTTCTTCCCAGAAGCACCCATAGGACTTGTACTGTGTTAGTGGCATCACACAGAGTTCCTATATTTCTTCCCAGAAGCACCCATAGGACTTCTAGTGTGTTAGTGGCATCACACAGAGCTCCTATATTTTCTTTGCAGAAGCACCCATAGGACTTCTAGTGTATTAGTGGCATCACACAGAGCTCCTATATTTTCTTCTCAGCAGCACCCACAGGACTTCTAGTGTGTTAGTGGCATCACACAGAGCTCCTATATTTTCTTTGCAGAAGCACCCATAGGACTTCTAGTGTGTTAGTGGCATCACACAGAGCTCCTATATTTTCTTTGCAGAAGCACCCATAGGACTTCTAGTGTGTTAGTGGCATCACACAGAGTTCCTATATTTTCTTCCCAGAAGCACCCATAGGACTTGTACTGTGTTAGTGGCATCACACAGAGTTCCTATATTTTCTTCCCAGAAGCACCCATAGGACTTCTACTGTGTTAGTGGCATCACACAGAGTTCCTATATTTTCTTCCCAGAAGCACCCATAGGACTTCTACTGTGTTAGTGGCATCACACAGAGTTCCTATATTTTCTTCCCAGAAGCACCCATAGGACTTGTACTGTGTTAGTGGCATCACACAGAGTTCCTATATTTTCTTCCCAGAAGCACCCATAGGACTTCTAGTGTGTTAGTGGCATCACACAGAGTTCCTATATTTTCTTCCTAGAAGTACCCATAGGACTTGTACTGTGTTAGTGGCATCACACAGAGTTCCTATATTTTCTTCCCAGAAGCACCCATAGGACTTGTACTGTGTTAGTGGCATCACACAGAGTTCCTATATTTTCTTCCCAGAAGCACCCATAGGACTTCTAGTGTGTTAGTGGCATCACACAGAGTTCCTATATTTTCTTCCCAGAAGCACCCATAGGACTTCTAGTGTGTTAGTGGCATCACACAGAGTTCCTATATTTTCTTCCCAGAAGCACCCATAGGACTTCTAGTGTGTTAGTGGCATCACACAGAGTTCCTATATTTTCTTCCCAGAAGCACCCATAGGACTTGTACTGTGTTAGTAGCATCACACAGAGTTGCTATATTTTCTTTTTGAACAATAGAGTTTTATTGAAGAAATAACAATATACAGGACATCACAACTTATAGTGAGGGTGGTCAAACCGACCTTTCAATCAAACACATGTATATCCTTGCAAAACAAATAATAAGTAAATTAAGTGAAGAAGAAGATAATAAGGGAAGGAGGGAGGGGTACAACAGGGACACATTTCAGTATCGGTTTACAGCAATCGTTACCCAGTACCAGATGAGTCGTGAATTCTATACAGTTAAATCAAGTATAACTTTCTCACAAATCCAGATGTATTGTATCCGATCACTTCTGTTCAAAGTCTAGAGCATATGGGTGTTTGTTAGTAGATAGGGAAGGGGGTGAGGGAAATGAAGGGGGTAAGGAATGGGAAGGGGATGGGAATGGAATTGAAAAAGAGCCAGTCTATGCCAGCTTGGATGTTTTGCGTTATCAAGGTGATCACGTGACACTTTTATCTATCTGTGGGTAGGCATTAGTCCACAGTATCAAGTATACGGTAGAGAACGTATATGTGGTGTAGCCTTGTTACCGTAAAAAATTAGTATCTGCATCTGCCCTTGCGACCACTTCAACCTGTATCAAGTTGTGCGTATTGATCAGAGTACTTG
Organism: Lithobates sylvaticus; assembly: GCA_028564925.1. Classification (NCBI taxonomy): domain Eukaryota; kingdom Metazoa; phylum Chordata; class Amphibia; order Anura; family Ranidae; genus Lithobates; species Lithobates sylvaticus. Next base: position 338,672,697 of record CM053026.1, on the reverse strand, counting down.
AAGATTACCCATGGTGACCATGTGCTGTTGAATTTTTCAGTGGTTTCTTTGGCCATAGCAGCTGTTTCTTCCATAGAATATATATTATTTATTGCATTAAACCATTCTGGGATGGAGGGAGTCTCCTTAGCCTTCCAATGTCTTGGTATCAGAGATTTTGCTGCATTTAGCAAGTGTCTTGTGAGTGATTTTTTGTATCGTTTCATAGAACAGTCTGCAATGTGTAGTAGACAACATAAGGGTGTGAGGGATATTTTTGTGTCTGTGATTGTTTTAATCAAGTCACGCACCCTGTTCCAAAAAGGCTGGACCGCTGGGCAGTCCCACCAGATGTGTAACAACGTGCCCAAATCCTGTTCACATCTCCAGCAGGAGTCCGAGGACAGTGGGTACCATTTCTTGACCTTAACCGGCGTTGCATACCACTGCGTCAGCAGCTTATAGGATGTTTCCTGTAGCTTCGTCCCAATGGAGCACTTGTGTGCAAAAATTGAGGCTTGTCGCCATTGGTTATCTGTGATATTGGTGCCGAGATCTCTTTCCCACTGTGCTCGTGCTCCTGCTGTTTCCCCCTTCCTGTCTCCTTGTAGCCATGCGTACATTAGTGAGGTAGATTTAAGTACTGGAGTTCCAGAGTAGCACATATTTTCAAACGGTGTGGTTTGTCTGAATAATTGCAGTTTGTTTGGGGTGGTGTGTAGATAGTTGTTAATTTGTCTGTAGGTCCAGTATGTGAAAGTTTGGGGGTTCAGGTCCTGCGCCAAGGATGTGAATGGTTTGGTACTGTTCGCATTTGTGCAGTGCATCACTAAGAGGGGTATCTGTTGGTCATGGGGAGAGGTCAGTTGTAATTTTATACCGGGTGGGAAATCTGGATTGTGAGTTACGGGGGTGAGGGGGCTTGGTGATGAGGACAGCTCCTGATGCTTGATCAGTGTTTGGAACGTCTTCAGTGTCGTTCCTATGAGTGGGTGGTGTTGTATCTCTTGTGGAACTTTGTTCCAGGGGATCCAGGGGAGGAATCGCAAGTGCAGTAAAGCTGATGTCTCTTCTAACGAGACCCAGTCTTTCTGCTTCTTGTGGCAATTCCAGTCCAGGATCCTAGTCAAGTGAGTGCTATAGTGGTACAGTCTAAAGTCAGGGAGTCCAATACCGCCTTCCTCCTTTGGTAGGGTGAGTGTTTCAAGTTTGATACGTGGCCTTTTCCCAGCCCATATAAAGGTGCGCATGATGGCCTTGAGTTGTTTGAAAAACTGACAGGGGAGTGGGATAGGTAAAGTGTTGAAGTGGTACAGGATTCTGGGTAATATTACCATCTTAATTATTGCTGCCCTACCGAACCAGGAAAAGTGTTTAGTTGTCCAAGACTTAAGGTCTGATTGTATTCTGCTCAGTAGTGGTGGGAAGTTGGCTTTGTATATGTTGTTCAGGTTGCTTGTGATTTTGACTCCAAGGTAGGTAATGGATGAGGACACCCATTTGAACGTGCTAGCATTACGTGCTTTAACTAATGCGTCGGGTTTTAGTGTCAGGTTAAGAGCTTCGGACTTAGAGTAGTTAATTTTCATATTGGAAATGTAGCCAAATAGTCGGAAGGCTTTGATCAGATTCGGGATAGAGGTGTGGGGACGTGTTAGGGCAAAAAGGAGGTCATCTGCGTATGCGGCTATTTTGTATTGACGTTCCTGTATCTGAAAGCCAGTTACATCCGGGTTGTTATTAATTGTGCGAATGAAAGGTTCAAGGGACAAAATAAATAATAATGGAGACAAGGGGCAGCCTTGTCTCGTGCCGTTCTGTATATTCACAGCTTCGGAAAGGGTACCGTTTATTTTGAGCTTTGCTTGGGGTTTGTGATATAGGGCCGCCAACCAAGCCATCATATGTGTGCCTAGGCCTATATGCGTGCATGTAGCAAAAAGGTAGTCCCAAGCTACCCGGTCGAAGGCCTTCTCCGCGTCAGTGGACAGGAGAAGACCTTCGATGCCTTTAGTGTGGGCGCAATGAATTAAATTGAGTGTTTTCGTGACATTGTCGCGTGCCTCCCTACCCGGCATGAATCCCACCTGTTCTGGCCCTATGAGATGTGGGAGAAATGCTGTGAGCCTGGTGGCCAAAATTTTGGCCAATAGCTTTAGGTCCAGGTTCAGCAGCGAAATTGGCCTATAATTTGAGCAGTCAGTGGGATCTTTTGCCGGTTTGGGAAGCAACGCGACGTGTGCTGACGTGAAGGTGTGTGATGTTGGTGGTGAGGACTTGAGATGATTTAATGCTCGGAGGAGAGGAGGTTTAAGTGTGTCAGTAAACGTCTTATAGTAATGGGCCGTGTACCCGTCGGGACCTGGGCTCTTTCCTGCTTTAAGGTTTCTGATTGCCAATGCAAGTTCGTCTTCCGTAATAGGTAGTTCTAATGATTCGCGTTCAGGTGCTTTCAGTGCGGGCATACCACTGTCTTTGATGTATTTAGCTAAGGTGTGTTCCCTAGTGTCCTTGAAGTCAGGGGGTTTATGAGGTGGGGGTATATTGTATAGTCTGGTGTAGTAACTATGAAATTGGGCTGCAATGCGGTCTGTGTCATGTAGCGCTTGTCCTTCTTGATTTTTAATTGCTAGAATAGAGTTGGAGTGTGTCATCTCCTTGAGAGCTTTTGCTAGAAATTTGCCACATTTGTCCCCATGTTCCTAATAGAAACCTTTCCTAAAATAGAGAACCCGTTTAGCTTTGAGATTGAGTAGTGAATTCAACTTGTCTCTGGCGTCCAGTAATTCTGCGGATACATTTTCCGCTCTGGATTGTTTGTGTTGAGTTTCTAGTAGTGTTATTTTGTCTGCTAGTGTGGCAATGTCTTTATTAGCCTCTCTTTTCTTGTGTGCACCCAAGCGGATCAGTTCCCCCCGTATGACGCATTTGTGTGCCTCCCAAATAGTCATTGGCGAAACGTCCTCTGTTTCGTTGAGTTGGAAATATGTCTTGATGGCTGTGGAGATTTGTGGACATATCGCGGGGTCAGTTAGGAGTGCGGGGTTCAGTCTCCAGTTGCATGGCCTGTGGAGTTTGTCCGTTCTGGTTATGGAGATTGAGACAGGACAATGGTCTGATAATCTTTGTATGCCTATGCGGGCTGAGTTTAATAGTGGCAGGTCGCGTTGGGTAATGAAGACATAGTCAATACGAGTGTATTTCTTATGTAGGGCCGAATAGTATGTGAAGTCTTTCCCCGTCGGGTGTGCCAGGCGCCAGGTGTCTATTAGAGTCAAGGAATTTAATGAGAGTTTGATTTTCTGCAGTATGGAGTACGATATGCTGGATTTACCGTTAGAGGTATCCTGTAGGGGTTGAAGTGGGATGTTAAAGTCCCCGCCCAGTAGGATGCAACCAGAGGCGAAACTTTTGAGTTCGTCAACCATGCGGTGACAAAATGCTGAGTGTCCCGTGTTGGGGAAATATACGTTTGCGAGTGTAATTGGCCTATTGTGCCATAGCCCTTTCAGGAACAAAAATTGCCCTTGAGGGTCCGCATAGCGGTGTGTCACCTTAAAGTTGGCATGTTTATGCAGCAATATCGATACTCCTTTAGATTTGTTCACCGGATTTGGCGCATGGAACACCTCAGGGAAATGCTTATCAAATAATCTTGGGATAGCTTGAGTGTGGAAGTGAGTCTCTTGTAAGAAGACAAAAGTTGGTTGTGCCCTCCTCAGTTCTCTTAACAGTGACACGCGTTTCTCTGGTATGTTAAGGCCTCTCAGGTTGTGAGAGATCAGGGTGGGACGTTTGCCTAAGGAGGAATATGCCATGGTGAACCCTTGTGAGTCTGCAGTGTTAGAATAGTGACGTATGTGTCACTTACTTGGAATATGCAGTAACTGTAAAGTTTAGATGCAATAGGGGGGTGGGGGGGGGCGAGGGTGGGGGTAAGGAAGGGGTGGGTGAGGGAGGGTGGGAGTGGGGGGGGGGTCACGGGTGGTGACAAGAAAAATAGAGTCCCCCGAGTGTACGGGTGGATTAAGTGCAAAGAATTATCACGAGCACACCTCTGGTACCCCAGAGGGGCTCCTCAAGTTGTGGCCTACCTGGGACCTGTAAGGTAACCAGGAGGGCCACAGGTTAGGGTGCGTGGGAGTAGCTTGCGGAACCGTCAAGAACCAAAGAAACAACAAAAAAAAAAAAAAGAATCAAAAAACTTGTCTACGGTCTAGACATGCAGCAAGCTCCTCCCGCAGCCAATAAAAGCACATTATCTGTGATTAACTGGAATACTGACCAATATAACGATATTCGATAGTGACATCATCTGGATGTCTGGGTGCATAACTTATGCTCTAAATTAAATATCCCCTGCGTGCATGCCGCCCCCGAGCCCCCCCCAGCATGAGGGGAGCCCAGGGTGGCACCCACGCAGCAAGCCCCCAGTGTAAAAGTAAAAAACAACAACAAAAGCATCACGGACAGCAAAATAGATAGTACCTGCAGATAAGTACATGTTGGAACAATCAGAGTACCCATATCCCCTGAATGGGGTGTATGGCCTAGATTCATTCAGGGTAGGGTAATTCACCCACCTAATCAGTTATACCTGTAGCAACATGCTGGCGGTGAGTAAAGAAAGCAACGTTCATGTGCCCGCCTAAGCAGTGCTTTGGTAGTGAAGGCTCTTTAAACTGAGCCTGTAGTGGCTCAGTGGCGGTTGTGATCAGAGAGCAACGTCCATGTGCCCGCCTAGGTATTGTTTCCGTGGCAAGGGCCCTGGGAGTTGGTCCTGTGGAAGTGCAGTGACGGTTGGTGGCAGAGAGCAACGTTCATGTGCCCGTCATAGTAGTGCTTCAATATCAGATGCCCTCTGAACTGGGCTTGTGGTGATGCTATGGCGGGTGCTATTAGAAAGAGCCCTCTGCCCCTGTCCGTCTTGGTGAAGACTATTTAACTCATGCGGAGCTTCTTCATCCACAGGAATAAGGGCTACAGGGTTTATACCTGTTAGGCAGCATGTTTGTCGCGTCAGGGGCAATGTGAGCTCCCACGCTGCCTGCTGTCCGTCAAGTAAGGGAGGAATAAAACGTTACCAAAAAGGTGTTCGTCACGTCGGCATCTCAGGTGTATTCTCTGGCTCTGGTGCTCCTGGAGACCTGTGAGGACTTCCCAGGTGCTGCTTCTTGCCTCTTCTGGTATTTCCCTTTCTTGGGGTCAGGTTTGGTCGGCGTGGAAGGTGGGGAAGTTGTCGGGCTGTGTGGTTCTGGCGCGTGTCTGAATTCTCTGTACCAGTCGGGTAGGTCCACCAGTGGAATCTGTAGTGCTGAGCAGAACATTGGTAAGTCATCTGGGGATCGAAGTGTATAAGGTATCCCATCTAATGTGACCGACAGGGCGAGTGGGAACTTCCATCTGTAGGCAAGATGGTGTTCTCTCAGGGTTTCCAATAAGGGGCGCAGAGCTCTGCGGTTGCCCAGAGTAATTGGGGACAGGTCTTGGTACAGGGAAATCTTTTGCTCGTTAAAAGTGATCAGCTCATTCTGCCGCGCGTGGGATAAAATGTCCTCCTTAAGTTTGTAGTCTGTGAGGCAACATATAATATCTCTGGGTGGTGCTGGTTCGCGAGGCCTGGGACGGAGGGCCCTGTGTGCTCTCTCAAAGTCAATGCTTGTGTCTGCTGGACGTTCCAGCAGGTTGTTAAAGATGGAGGCTAATGCAGGGACTATTTGGTCCGGTAGGACTTCTTCTGGGACCCCCCGTACCCTAATATTGTGGCGTCTGCCCCTATTGTCTAAATCTTCTAAATGGCGATTAACTGCAATCAGTTGAGCTGAGTGTGTGTCTGTGACCTGCTCCAGTCTGGTAAGTGCCTTGTCCCTTTTTTGTCCCGAACGTTCCATGTGCCGGGTCTTTTCTGTCAGTGCCAGCATGTCAGCTTTTAGCTCTGTGACTGCCGATGAAAAGGTATCTTTTATGTCTGCTACAAATGCAGACATGTCTGCATAAGTCAGCGGTTGGTCCGAGGAGCGGTGTCTTACCCGGTCCTCGTATGCGGCCTGGGAGTCCTCGCTGTCCTCGTGTTCGTCCGGCGCCATCTTGGAAGCCTCCGTGCTCTGGGTCGGCTGGGGTCTGGATCTGAAGAGATCCGGTATGCTGTGAGATCGTTGCACCGCCGGTGAGTTCTTGGCAAGTACACCGGTTGAGGGTCTGTTCGTTTTGCCCATTATCCGTGCTAAAGTGGTCAGTATTGGGCTGAAGGGCTGCGGGAAGAGCGGAGCCTCGTCTCTATGCTTCCATCCGCGTTGCGTGCCAAGCCACGCCCCCTCGCTATATTTTCTTCACAGAAGCACCCATAGGACTTGTACTGTGTTAGTGGCATCACACAGAGTTCCTATATTTTCTTCCCAGAAGCACCCATAGGACTTGTACTGTGTTAGTGGCATCACACAGAGTTCCTATATTTTCTTCCCAGAAGCACCCATAGGACTTCTACTGTGTTAGTGGCATCACACAGAGTTCCTATATTTTCTTCTCAGCAGCACCCACAGGACTTCTAGTGTGTTAGTGGCATCACACAGAGCTCCTATATTTTCTTTGCACAAGCACCCATAGGACTTCTAGTGTGTTAGTGGCATCACACAGAGCTCCTATATTTTCTTCTCAGCAGCACCCACAGGACTACCGACTACAATGGCTGGAAGACCGCCAAGGGGAGGCAGAGCGTGCAGAGGCAAGAACACAGGGCAGGCAGGCTCTGTTTCTAGTGGACGTGGCCGTGGCCGTGGCCGTGGACGTGGTCGTGCATCGTCATCAGCACGTGTCCATGGGACACGCGCGTCTTTGTTTTCGGCAGCTGGACATGTGGAGCCGCATCATGCTGAAGGCTTGGTAGAATGGATGACCAAGCCCTCCTCATCCTCCTCATCCTCTCTCACCCAGGCTCAGGGTACTGGCAGAGCAGCTGCCAACGCGTACTCAATGGCATCATCAGCCACCCCTTCCCTAGACCCACCATGTCCTCCTGAGGAGTCCCCCGAACTCTTTGAGTACAGTGTTGGGTACATGCTCCAGGAGGATGCCCAACGATTCGAAGGCTCGGATGATGATACCCAGCTTGAGGAAGTCAGTAGTGTGCGCGCAGAGAGAGGGGATGCTGAAGGACAGCAATCTGGCAGTACTGTTCCACCAGCTGCAGCTTACTGCCAGGTTTGCTCTAGTGGTGAAGAGGGAGGGGATGATGAGGTCACTGACTCCACGTGGGTGCCTGAAGGGAGAGAGGATGAGGAGGAGGACGAGGAGGAGGAGGATGCGGTGTCACATGTCCAACGAGGCAGGATGCCCCCTGGAGGCCAGCTAGAGGCCAGCACAGCAACTGTACAACACCGCAGAGCTCCGCCTGTGCAGGGCGCTGCCTCTGCACGTTATCAGAAAAGTTCTTTGGTGTGGGCCTTTTTTGAGACGAGTGCATCAGATCGCACCACTGCTATTTGCAATATTTGTCTCAAGCGTATCTCGCGTGGCCAAAACATCAGCCGCTTGGGCACCACAAGCATGAGCAGACATATGTCGACCTGCCATGCAGCTCGTTGGCAAGCACACATAAAAGACCCACACCAAAGAACTAAGCGGACCTCTCCTTGCTCCTCATCAGCTGGGATCTCCATCCCCACTACATCTTCATTCCTCTCTGAAAGCTGCTCTGAGAGGACTGAAGGTGTAGAATTAGGTGTGTCACAACCAAGTACTTGCAGTACACCGACGTCCGATTGTAGCAGGCAAATTTCCCTGCCCCAGCTGCTGGACCGTCGAAAGAAGTACACTCCCAGCCATCCACATGCCCAGCGGTTGAATGCTAGCTTGGCTAAATTGCTAGCAATTCAACTGCTGCCTTTTCAGTTGGTAGACTCGGCCCCCTTCCGTGAGTTTGTTCAATGTGCGGTTCCTCAGTGGCAGGTTCCCAAACGCCACTTTTTCTCACGGAAGGCGATTCCGTCTCTCTACCGGCATGTGGAAGACAATGTCCATGCCTCGCTGGACAGGGCGGTCAGCGGTAAGGTGCATATTACCGCTGACTCATGGTCCAGCAGGCATGGACAGGGACGTTACCTTTCTTTCACGGCCCATTGGGTCACTCTATTGGCAGCTGGGAGGGATGCAGGACAAGGTGCAGTAGTTTTGGAGGTTGTTCCGCCACCACGCCTCCAAAATGCTACTACTGCTACTGGTTGTGACACACCTCTCTCCTCCACCCCCTCCTCTTCTTCTTCCTCCAGTGCTCTGTCCTCGGAACCAGCGGTGCTCCGTAGGCGTACAAGGGGCTACGCAAGTACGCAGACAAAAAGATGCCATGCCGTGCTTGCGCTGGTGTGTTTGGGGGACAGGAGCCACACTGGGCCAGAGGTTCTGGCAGCTCTGCAGGGGCAGGCCGAGAGGTGGTTGACGCCACGCCAGCTTAAGCCAGGAATGGTCGTTTCTGACAATGGCACCAACCTCCTCTCCGCCCTGCGACAGGGGCAGCTCACCCATGTGCCCTGTATGGCTCACGTCCTCAACCTGGTGGTGCAGCGGTTCTTGGGCAGGTTCCCAGGCTTACAGGATGTCCTGAGGCAGGCCAGGAAAGTCTGTGTGCATTTCCGCCGATCTTATAATGCCAGTGCTCGGCTGACTGAGCTGCAAAAGGAGCTGAACCTGCCCAAGAACCGCCTAATATGTGACATGCCCACCAGGTGGAACTCAACGTTGGCCATGCTGCAGCGACTGCACGCGCAGCAGAGGGCCATCAATGAGTACCTTTGCGACTACGGCACCAGGACAGGGTCAGGGGAGCTTGGTTTTTTTCCCCCACGTCAGTGGAGCATGATCAGGGATGCATGCACTGTCCTCTCACCATTTGAGGAGGCCACGAGGATGGTGAGCAGTGACAGTGCATGCATCAGTGACAATGTACCTCTTGTCCACCTGTTGGAGCATACGCTGCGTGGGATAATGGACAGGGCACTTGAGGCAGAACAGAGGCAGGAAGAGGAGGACTTCCTTGCCTCTCAAGGCCCCCTTTATCCGGACAGTGTTCCTTCTGTCCCACCCATCACACAGGAAGAGGATGAGGAGGAGGAGGAGGAGGATTGTGTGAGCATGGAGGTGGAGCCTGGCACTCAGCATCAGCAGCAGCAGTCTTTTAGGGATGATGTACAGTCCCAACAAACCAGTGGACTTGTACGTGGCTGGGAGGAGGTGGCTGGCGATCATGTCACCCTCAGTGACCCAGAAGACTCCGGACCGAATGCCTCAGCTAACCTACGCTGCATGGCCTCCCTGATCCTGCAAAGCCTGCGGAAGGATCCTCGTGTTCTTCGGATCAAGGAGAGGGACCATTACTGGCTGGCCACTCTCCTTGATCCACGGTACAAGGGTAAGGTTGCGGACCTTATCTTGCCGTCGCAGAGGGAGCAGAGGATGAGACATCTCAGGGAGGCCTTGCAGAAAGGTCTGTGCAACGCGTTCCCAGAAACTGGGAGGTTACAAACTCCTGGTCCTGGACGACGAGTTGCTGAGGCTTCGGTCAGTAGCAGAAGGAGTGGTGGGGAAGGTGGACGTCTGACCGATGCGTTCAGACAATTTTTTAGTCCGCAGCCCCAAGGTATGATCGGTTCCAGCAACCATCGCCAGCGTCTGATATACATGGTGCAGGAATACCTTGGGGCAAGGTCAGACCTGGACCTTTTCCCACCGAAAATCCTCTGGCTTACTGGGTCCTGAGGATGGATCACTGGCCAGAGCTTGCACAGTATGCAATTGAGCTACTGGCCTGTCCTGCCTCCAGCGTTCTTTCCGAACGCACATTCAGTGCTGCTGGAGGATTTGTCACCGATCATGGGGTGCGCCTGTCCACCGACTCGGTTGATCGACTGACCTTCATCAAAATGAATCAGTCTTGGATCACCACCAGCTACCAGGCACCTGAAGCTGATATAACGGAATAATTTATAATGTCACATCCCTTCAAGACTGCCTATGCTGATGCTGAGTGACTGTCCTGTTATGTTCACTGACTATCCTCTTCCTCCTCCTCAATGATCCATGCCACCACACCAGTGCCTAAGGCACAATTTTTCAGCCCCTGTATAACAGGGGCGTGTACTTACAATTTTTAAAAAAAAATGCTTCGCAACACGTGTGACTGCTGTGCTCCAAGTACAGTATCTGTGAGGGGTTGCAGTGTTGTGGCACCAGCACCAATGCCTAAGGCACAATTTTTAAGCCCCTGTTTAACAGGGGCGTGTAATTACAATTTAAAAAAAAATGCTTCGCAACAGGTGTGACTGCTGTGCTCCAAGTACAGTATCTGTGAGGGGTTGCAGTGTTGTGGCACCAGCACCAGTGCCTAAGGCACAATTTTTCAGCCCCTCTTGGGGCGTGTAATTACAGTTTTTAGGCAATGCTTTGCAACAGGTCTCATTGCTGTGCTAAGAGTACAGTGTCTGTGAGGGGTTGCAGTGTTGTGGCACCAGCACCAATGCCTAAGGCACATGGAGCTACACTTCATAATGTACCTGTTCAGATTCTACTTAAGAACAAACCTACAGTCCATGTCTTGTTTGCACCACCTATATACTGCTGTTCAGAGTACATAGGGTTATAGGTATAGGGTTTTATTTTGGGTGCAGGGTCCCCCTTAATATCCATACAAGACCCAAAGGGGCTGGGGTGGGGGGGGGGGGTGATGGGGTAGCCATGCCATTTTTCTCAAGGATTTTCAGCCATATGGCGGCCAGGACAAGACATGACATTAAAGCCGCAAGTGGTTTTAAATGGCTTCTTTTTTTCCTTTACAAATGTCATTTTGTGCAAGGACAGTTCTAAACACGGGAAACACATGCCACTTCACAGGCATACTTTAGACACCCCCAGGTACCATATTTAAAGGAAAAATTCACTTTTTTTTTTTCACTTTATGCATCATTAAAATGACTGCTCCCGAAAAAACGTTAGTTTTTAAAAGTTCTTTTTGCATTGATATATGTCCCCTGGGGCAGGACCCGGGTCCCCAAACCTGTTTTATGACATTAACATGCATATTGGCCGTTGTAATTAGCACTTTTGATTTCGAACGTTCGCGTCCATTATAACGTATAGGGTTCGAAAATTCGCGCGAACTTTCGGTCGGTTCGAAGGTTCTGGTGCGAACCGAACCCAGGGGTGTTCGGCTCATCCCTACTAGATAGGTTTGTGCATTTAGAAAGTAACATCTGAAGCAGGAAAAAAAAAAACACATCTTAGAGATGGTGGAATCCACATGACTCCCCAAAAGTAAACTATGTCTAGTTTTTAGGCTTACCGTGGGAGTTTACTTGCATACTTTTTCAGATCTCCACAGGCACAACTTACACCTTACTTTAACTGAAGTATCAAAACAAACTGAATATTGCTTTTTTGACTGAGTTTGGTGTCCTTTAATCAGACGAGAGAAGTCAAGTTTTGTGTTGCGATGGCTGCGTTTTATAAATTGATCACCTCTTCTATTCATGAAACCTGGCCCCTGGAAGCTTTTTTAATGTTTTTCCATGTTTAAAAGATCTTTTGCGTAGATTAATAATGATGTGATGTCTGCTGCAGCCCAGAGACATTCAACAGTCTTGACAAATAATTTTCTTTTAAAAAAAAGTATAAACATAATATAAAGACACAAAATGTTCATTTTAAACTGCTGTGAGTAATAGTAAATTCAAAGCAACCACTTTGAATTCTGATACATATACTTCTTTTTATGTGACTTTATTTTGTTTCATTTTCTGACACAGGGTATGGAATAGATACAGCCATTCATTACTAGTTAGTCGACTTGTTGTTTAAGGAGGGAAGTCAAAATTCTGGTATAAAATATAATTTTATTGCCATTTTTAAATCCTAGCTCTACTGGAGCCAGTAACTAGTATGTTTTTTTTTCCTGATTCAGCAACACGAAAGGTCATTTAAAGCAACTCTCTGGCTGAAAAGAAAAAATAGAATTTTTTGTGGTAACGCTTCAGAAAAATCTTAGAGCCAGAGGTGGGTTTCCCAATAACTGTGGTTGTCTATCACAGTGATCATATGGTTGGGCACCCATCCTATTGGCTCCTGAATATACAGTAAACATTGGCCAGGAATTATCGGTGACAGTGTCAGGGGCACCAAGTGAGCATGCCCCCTGCACAAAACAGCAGCATGGGTGTACTCATATGTGCGGCAATCCAGTGTTAAAGCTGACACATATCTGCGTACATCAAAGCCTGTAAGTAATATACTAATAATACTCACGGTCCAATGGCCTGTGACACCAGCCATCATTCCTTTGCAGGGGTTTAACCAAACAAATATAATGTGCAATAACCAAACAAATATAATGTGCAATGACCAAACAAATGACAAAAACAGTCATAACGTGCTCTGCTAGGTTTCCTGGCTCATGAAACATTCACTCCACAAGGTGTAAAAATAAGGTCCTTTACATGCACTAGTACTGTAGCACCTCTCAAACAGAATGAGGGTGATCCATCTTCTGAATAGAACAACAAGATTGTTGTTGTAACAAATTAAGTGAAATAAAATATACTGTATATACTTTAATAATATCATAAAATTGCACTTACAAAAGTGGAAGAGGTACACTAGCCTGTCATAAGCTCATTAAAACTGAATTAAACAGGCTTCCATGTTCACCAGTGGATCTGTCAACCTTACCAGCTAGTCAGGATCCAGGATGGACTTCCTTCCCACACAGCTCCAATGCTGGCCACTATAAGCTGTTCAATTCTGTTTCCTTATTCCCCTGTACACACGATCGGATTTTCCAACAACAAATGTTGGATGTGAGCTTGTTGGCTGAAAGACCAACCGTGTGTATGCTCCATCGAACATTTGCTGTCGGACTTTCCGCCAATAAATATTTGATAGCAAAAACAAAAACTTTGTCGTTGGAATTTCCATGCTGTGTACACAATTCCGACGCACAAAAGTTCACACATGCTCGGAATCAAGAAGAAGGAGCCTCACTGGCTATTGAACTTGCTTTTTCTCGGCTCGTTGTACGTCAATCTTTAAGCAAGCTAAGGATAATTGTAGATATTAATATCACTAAAGGGGAACCATGGGCCAACCTATAATACCTCAAAGTCTATTGGGAATAATACATTATAGGTATCAGTGGCGTGTCCCCTTTAAGAGCAGTAAATAACAGTGTCCTAAAAGTGAGGCCTCACACTATCTTCACTGGCAAGTAAGAACAAGGGTCCTTTTATGTAACGAAGTGATAAGGAACAGGGTAAGATAGCTGTCTTGGGATATAACACTCCTCGACACGATCCGGGTAACAGATGTCTGTGCACAGTGTTCAAATGTGTAATTTATAAAAGGCAATGAGACTCTTGGGCAAGAGCCCCCTCACCAATCCTGTACATGTTCAGCGATCCTCTGAAGAGCAATCAAATGATTCTCCTAATTGCAGATGTGTTGCAATGGCATTCAGTCTGCTGACCTGGTGAATCGGCCAACTCCATGGCATACAGCGTTGCTGCAGAGAGTCCTTCCGAAAGAAGATGGCATCCTGACTCTCTGGATTGGAGCTGCAGGCCGCGTGCCCCTTGGTAGGCCGTAATCCCCTCACACCGCAACAGGATGGTGTTCTCACCATGAGATCCAGGACGCAACTGCCCTTGGGTCTTATCTGACACTATATGTTTTCTTATATCTTTTTATATTTTATTTTAGTTTTATCACACTAGTTTGTTGGTTTATAAATTTCGGACATTTATTTATTTATCCATTGATGTCACTTATATGAAATTATTTCCATCACACACACTATTGATGCAGTCAATCCTATATGATCACTTTTTCTGATTGCCAGCGCTGTTTTTTATTGGTTTGAAAATTTTTTGAAAGTTATAGCACTTTCTTTCTCAGCAGCTGCACACCATATATATATAATATATTTTAAATTTTTTCACTATTGAATATTGTACACGTTCATCCAAGCGCCGTTTTCTTCGTTTATTTATCCGACGATCATTTTATAGTCTTTCCCATCACCCTGATAACATCACTCCAGAAAAAATTGAAAACTCAGTCGAGATATACGGTACATAGAGGGGAAATTACATACCTAACCAGTGCATATATTCAGCATCCATGCATAGCTAGATGCTAAACAAATACGTCCATTTGTAAAATGCCACGTACACAAGATCGGACTTTCCGACGGGAAATGTTCGATGTGAGCTTGTTATCGGAAAGTCCGACCATGTGTCTGCTTCATCGAACATTTGCTGTCAGAATTTCCGCCCAAAAATGTTTGAGAGCAGGTTCTCAAATTTTCAGAAAACTTCACTTTGTTGTTGGAAAGTCCGATCGTGTGTCCGTCGCACAAAAGTTCACGCATGCTCGGAATCAAGCAGAAGTAGCCGCATTGGCTATTGAACTTCCTTTTTCTCAGCTCGTCGTACGTCTTGTACGTCACCGCGTTCTCACATTCGGAATCTTGGACCAACATTTGTGTGACCGTGTGTATGCAAGACAAGTTTGAGCCAACATCCTTCGGGAAAAAATCCATGGTTTTGTTGGCGGAAAGTCCGATCGTGTGAACGCGGCATAAGACTAAAGCTGGCTATACACTAGTAGACATTCAAACAAATGTTTGTAGAAACAGTCATGCATTTGTACAAAAATTCTCATCATTACATTTAATAAATTGATTTATGTTGTTTAAAAGTACTTTAAAAAGTTTATTTTTAATGTTTGTTTTTGAAAGAATACATGGAAACCACATTCACTGTTAGAATGTGGATCATTTAAGAATCATTTTCTATCCTGCTCCTTTGAATTTTCTCATCACTACAGTCATAAAATGAATGTCAATTCGACTCAACTAATGATTACAAATCTGAACCAATGTTCCTTAAACAGAAAATTTCAAACTAAATTCTACTAGTGTATAGCCAGCCTAAAGAGTAACATTTGTTGAGAAAAAAAACAATCCTGTCTGGGTGATCAATGTACATTGCAGGGATTTTAATAAATGTTGCATCAGATTCTTACCTTTTGTTGCTGTGAAGAAATAGTTGCTTTGTTTGATCAGACTGATTTCATACTCATTCTGATTGGGAGGGTCTGGTTTCTTATAATCAGTTGATAAACTTTCTGTGTTCTAATGAGAAAAGCTGCAGTGTCTACAACCCTTTAAAAGAGACTAACCCATAGGAAATACCGTATTTATCGGCGTATAACACGCACTTTTCCCCCCTGAAAAACGGGGGCAAAGCAGGGGTGCGTGTTATACGCCATCAGCGTACCTCACGAGCCTTCATGTCCTCTCCACTCTCCACTTGGCTCTCACGTCGGGACTGTGTGTGTGTAACATGAGAGCCGAGTGGAGAGGAGATGACGGCTCTGTGATGTCCTGATTCAGGCAGCTGGTGAGGCTGCAAATGACGGTAGTTTAAAAAAGGCATTTATCAGGCTGCATTGAGGACAATAATCAGGCTGCATTGATGCATTTATCAGGCTGCATTGAGGACAATAATCAGGCTGCATTGATGCATTTATCAGGCTGCATTGAGGACAATAATCAGGCTGCATTGATGCATTTATCAGGCTGCATTGAGGACAATAATCAGGCTGCATTGATGCATTTATCAGGCTGCATTGATGCATTTATCAGGCTGCATTGAGGACAATAATCAGGCTGCATTGATGCATTTATCAGGCTGCATTGATGCATTGATCAGGCTGCATTGAGGACAATAATCAGGCTGCATTGATGCATTTATCAGGCTGCAGATGGACACTGATGGGCACTTATACTTAATTTGCTTCAAAGTTGTTTATTTTAAAAATATGTTTTTTCCTGAAACTTCCCTCTTAAAATTAGGGTGTGTGTTACACGCCGATAAATACGGTATTTCTCCTACACTTACATTTCTTTTGCAGAGGATGCCTAAAATCTGACATGTATCTTAGTTTCAATTCTTGGGAAAATTGGTGTGCCTATCACATTTATGAAAATAACATTTCTGGGAGCGATTCATACACCAACTGTGTACAGAAATCCTCCAGGTTGCCATATTACATTGAATTTTACAGAGAATTACAGCAGCTATAGACTGAAAAGGAAAAGTAATTTTTAATACCAATAAATTATGACATGGCTTGTGCAGCAATTATATGCTATACTATTTTTATTCAAAGGGTTTGTAAAGGTTCATAATATATATATTTTTTTTTTTTTACTAACATGCCATACTTACCTGCTCCCCGTCGACACTTCTGGCCCCTCCCCCCTGCTGAGTGCCCGCATAGTAAACTGTTTGTTTTGGGGGCGCTCGTGCATGTCGCTCCCAAGTTGCCTCAGTGTGTCTATGAGACACACTGAGCGTGGTTTATCCCTGCTCCCTCCTTTCTGACTGTGATTGACAGCAGTGGGAGCCAATTGCTCCTGATACTGTGTGTCAGCCAATGAGGAGGCAGAGATCTTGGAGAGCTTTTGCTCTCATACACTTTGCTGGATCGGGATCAAGCTCAGGTGGTGAGTATATGGGGGGGGGGGGGAGGGTGCACTCCTGCACACTGAAGGTTTTTTGACTTCAGGCATAGAATGCATGAAGGTTAAAAAACCTTCACTTTAGGCTGTCTACCTATAGAAGTATCGGAGTCTGACAATTACCATTGCATCTACTCAAGGGTGTCCTGACTCTAACCCTCTCTCCCCCAGTTCTGTTAAGAGACAATACATCTCTTGTTTGCATTCAAAAAGTAACTGGCGCCCATCATTCTTTTTGCATCACACCCACCATGCCTGGACATACCTTTACACGGACATGAACTTTAATGGCAACCCAGTCACTGTTTACAATTAGAATGTGAACAAACTTTATAAGCTTGACTGACTACATTGTGAACTAACCAGAAGTGAACTGGACCTACAACTATTTTTCTTTTTCCAGCTACAAGCTGTGGAGATCCTCAAGATCTCCTGAAGATTAAGATAACTATACCAGAAGGATAACCCTACGGGTCAGGCACTGTCTTTCTACTTTCCTCAACTGTTTACAATTAGGAGCTGGAGGGACGGCGTCATGTACCTCTATGCGTAGCCTAAGAATACAAGGGTGCAGTTGCACTCTGCAAGAGCAGTTGCTCCAGAGCTTAGTAAATGAACAGAAGCTCTGCTAACTTCCATCATCCAATCATGTGCAAGCAAAATTGCATTTGTTTTTATTTCCTTGCACATGATTGGGTATTATTTGCAAAGTGAAGCTTTGCCTAATTTACTAAGCTGTGGAGCAACTGCACTTTGTAAAGTGCACAGTCTATTTGCCTTTAGTTAATCAACCCCTATGTGTCTTATGAACACATAGAGCAGGGCTCAGGAGCGAGCACACACCAGTGCCCCCATGGCAACTGCCCTGCTATGGGGGGCACTGGTCATGGGGGAGGAGCCAGGAGCGCCGATGGGGGACCCAAGAAGAGAAGAATAGGGTCTGTTCTGTGCAAAACCATTACACAGAGCAGGTAAGCATGACATGTTTGTTATTATTGTTTTTTAAAAGGCGAATCTTAAATAACACTAAGAATCAGGGAGGCAGCTTCCTAAAGATTTTTAAACAGGCATTTCTCTTTATGACTAGATTCATTTAAAAATATGTAGCGTGGGTTCATTTGGCTTTGCTGCAATGTATAATATGAACCATGCCTGTGTAATTTAAGTTTATTACAAATTTTATTAGGCTGTACATGGTTACTGAATTGCAACATTCCCAAAAATGTTTAACACAGATATAAATCTTACAGGGGTTGATTTATTAAAACTGGAGAGTGCAAAATCTGGTGCAGCGCTCCAATCAGCTTTCAGGTTTTTTTGGTCAAAGCTTAGGGGCCCTTTCACATGTCCGATCAGTTTTTCAGGTGGATTCCATCTCATCGGATGGGATAGAATCAGTGGAAAACAGACAAGCCTCTATTTTTTAACTAACTTCCCCATAGAGGAGAGCGGGACTGTGTCCGTGTTCGCTTTGCACAGCGGAGTGGACACGACCTGTCATCCGCCTGCACAGCAGAGCGGACACGACCTGTCATCCGCCTGCACAGCAGAGCGGACATTGACCTGTCATCCGCCTGCACAGCGGAGCGGACATTGACCTGTCATCTGCCTGCACAGCAGAGCGGACACGACCTATCATTTGCCTGCACAGCACAGCGGACACGACCTGTCAGTCATCCGCCTGCACAGCGGAGCGGACACGACCTGTCATCCGCCTGCACAGCGGAGAGGACACGACATGTCATCCGCCTGCACAGCGGAGCGGACACGACCTGTCATCCGCCTGCACAGCGGAGCGGACACGACCTGTCATCCGCCTGCACAGCGGAGCGGACACGACCTGTCATCCGCCTGCACAGCGGAGCGGACACGACCTGTCATCCGCCTGCACAGCGGAGCGGACACGACCTGTCATCCGCCTGCACAGCGGAGCGGACACGACCTGTCATCCGCCTGCACAGCGGAGCGGACACGACCTGTCATCCGCCCTCACAGCGGGGATCAACTGAGCGATCCCCTGCTAAGGAAACAGATTCCATCAGGCGTAGGTGCCCCTGTGAAAGGGGCCTAATTGAACAAGCTGAAGTTGAAAGCTAAATTAGAAACAAAATTAAATATACGCTGTGCTGGGGAACCTTCTAAAGGAAGATACGCCACACCCTGAGTATCGACATGCTCTGAGGTGAGCTTATTACCATAAGGGGCAGTTGGATGTAACAAGTATGTCAATAGTATGATCACCGGAGATCACATCACCTGCATCTAGCCTCACATCAATCAACATTTTGTGTTTCTTATCACAGCCCAAGACAGGCTGCCACAAAGAACTGTTTTTAATAATATAGAGATTTGTGGGGTTTATGCACTTGCACTTTTTTTTAATCAATCTTTTATTTATACATGTTTGCTATCACATATGTATGCATTTAGCACTTTTTTCCATCTAATATTATTATTATTGATATTTTATTTCTTGGTGTGTTATTGTGCATGGCACCTTGTAACTCTAAAGGGTCCATATAACTTCACAGAGTTTTTTTGGCACAATTGGCACTTGTGCACTTTATATATATATATATATATATATATATTTATGCGTTTTAGTTGTGCATTTACAGATTTTGTGCACATTATTTGTTTTTGCTATATTTTGCACTTTACACCAGTGGTATGTTTACTATTTTATGCACATTATTATATTCTTGTGGATCTATAACTATAGATTAAGATACAGATTATCTAGTGCATAGCCATTCCAGCGCAGCGTATATTTAATTTTGTTTTTAATGTGCACGAACGTATGAGATGTGTTTAACGTTTGCAGCTTGATAGTGGCAGGTTGGTAGGGGGTTCTTTAAGGCTCGCAGGATTTTGTTGTTTTGTGAAGTTGAAAGCTGATTGGCTAACATCCACAGCTGCACCAGATTTTAGTAACTCAACCCCACCATGTTTATAATTGAATCTGTGCCAGCTTATTTGGCAGGGCACGGAGGAGTGTGAAATGTCATAAATCAGTAAGATGAAAAGTCATATATTCGGATCGCTGTAGGATTCTGCACTTAACGGATCACAAGTGAATGCTGTTATAGGATGCCAATTGTAGTAACCTATGGTCAATACAGATATACTGCAAACTCTGTTGGCCAGAAGATATTCCTTCCTGTGTCTCCTTTAATTTTAATTCTACCTTTTGTTCTAATTGACCCTCCCTTCTAGATTGTAAGCTCTAACGAGCAGGGCCCTCTGATCCCTCCTGTATTGATTTGTATTGTAAGTGTATTGTCTGCCCTCATGTTGTAAAGCGCTGCACAAACTGTTGGCACTGTATAAATGCTGTATAATAATAATAATATTTGTTCATGAGCTGCTCCGTCCGTCAGCAGTTGATATATACACGTGGAAAAGCAGGTGTATCACCACGTCTGTAAGTACTTTACACGGCTCAGCGCACATCCCCTTGAGAACATGTGTTTTTATGTCAACGCACAACTGTAGAGCTTGTACTTCATCAACTGACCAGCCTCACTGCTTGTGCTGGGATTCCACTGCTGCCTTTAAATATGCTGGTTATTTTTATCCTCCTACGTAGTAACGACACGGACCGCCCCGCCAACCCAGAGCCAAACAATGTTTCTCTTTAGTCGGGAGGGGAAGTGGAAACGAGCCAGTCACGTGGCCAGCAAATCAATGAGAGAAAAAAAAAAACGCTTAAACTTCCACAGCTTTTTCCCATTTTTTTTTTTTTTTTATCAAGTCATAACAGACTGCTGTCCAGGCTGAACGGTGCAGTACTCGTACATGGCAGAGGAGGGAGGCAGGGTGGGAAGCAGTATGACAGGATTCAGGACCTAAAACACATGAGGGAGCATTAAAAAAAAGAAAAAAGTAAACACATGACTGGCAAATCAGCAGCAGCATACAGAATATTAAGGAAATGAGAGGCTTGTACAGACCATCAGCCCATGAGAGGCGAGGTGATGTCAGAGCGCTCTCTAAGATTAGCAACCCTTAAAAGCTGCTCATCTCCCAAAGAAGCCGAGTCTGGCTGGAGCTGTTTAGCTGACAGATGGAATAACTCAACCTTACACTGCAGCTTTCAGTGAAAATAATATTTCATATACATATTGGATACGGGCAACTGCTGGCATCTCATTTACTGCACACTTATATCGCTATAAAATAAAAACGTTGCCGCATGCACCTGCATACTCGAAGTAAATAAAGTGGAACTTGACCAGGGTATGGGGAAATGAAATATCAGTTCACACCGGTGCGACTTGTCATGGGACTTCACAGTTCAAAGTCGCACGACAAATAGCACCCCCTTTTGTGGCAATGGAACCGCTCAAATCGCCGTGACTCATGTTGCAGCGACTTTGAAAAAAGGTTCCCGCACTAATTCTGTGTGATTTCATGTTGATATCTTTGTCAATAAAGTTATACAGATGTCAGTAAGTGGCACATGAAATCACACTGATTGGTAGCTCTAGTGTGAACAGGGTTGCCACCTCATCCCTTTAAACCCGAATACATATGAATAAGGGCTCTTTCACACGGACGGACCGTATGTCCGTTTTTCATCCTTCTGTTTTTGGATGAAAAACGGACATACAGGTATCCCCATGGGATAGCGGGTGTCAGCGGATGAGCATCCGGTGACACCCGCTCTCGTCTGTGCCCGCTCTGCTCCGTTTCTGCAGACGGAGGAAAACCCTATTTTTTCATCCGTCTGCAGACCGAATCGGGTGACGACGGACTCTACTGTCCGTCGTCACCCGATCTCCCATAGGGGAGAGCGGCGCTCTGACAGGTCCGTCCCTGCACGGAGTGCAGAGACGGACCTGTCATCTTCCTGCTCAGCGGAGATCGCTCCGGCGATCCCCGCTGAGCAAGCGGCTATCCACGGGGCGGATCTGCACTGATCTGCCCCATGTGAAAGAGCCCTTACACAGGTTCTGAGGCTAATTTAATGCAGGTAAGGCACCAAGTGAGTTTAATTACCATCTTAATCACCCACAGAACCCGTCTAATTAATATGTGTTCTGGTTTAAAGGGGATGAGGTGGCAACTCTAGGTGTGAACTCGAGCTTAAAACAGTATTAAACCCAAAAGCAGCTTACCAATTCTTAGATGTGATGGCTGCTCTCTTTCTTCTATTTTCATTTGGTGATCCAGCCAGTAAGTCTGTTGTTGTGAGAACAAGCTCCCCAGCAGAATGTATGAGTTAGGCCCCTTTCACACTGAGGCACTTTGCAGGCGCTAAAGTGCTAAAAATAAAGCTGTAAAGCGCCCTCAAACAGCTGCTGCTGTCTCTCCAGTGTGAAAGCCCTGAGGGCTTTCACACTGGAGCGGTGCGCTTGCAGGACGCTGAAAAAAGTCATGCAAGCCGCATCTTTGGACCGGTAGGACCGGTGTATTTACCGCTCCTAAAGCACCCCTTCCCATTGAAAACAATGGGGCAGCGCTCCAAACCCGCCTGCAAAGCGCCGCTGCAGCGGCACTTTGTCGGCGGTTTTAACACTTTTTCGAAAAGCGTTGCTAAAACGATGGTAAAGCGCCGCTAAATATAGCGCTGCATTACCGCCAGCGCGCCCAGCGCCTCGGTGTGAAAGTAGCCTTACAGAGGTGAAACAAACTATTTCAGCTTTTATTTACGGTATGTATGGAAAACCTTTAGCCCGAAAAAGGAAAAATAACTGTTTGCTGTAACTGCTTGAGTGTGAGCTGGAGTTTGGCTTCAAAGTATTATATTTAAAACTGCTAGTTCATCTAACACTCCCCCCCCCCCCCCCCCAGACTGACAATGCTGCTGTCGGACTGGTCCAAGACATTTTGTTGCCTGGGTCCAAGAATGAAATGCAGCATATAACAGACTTCCCTCATCACACACCATACCATCACAGATCCCCCCCCCCCCATCACAGACTCTCCTCATCACAGATTCCCCCCCCATCATGGACTCCACTTTTCACAGACTCCATTTATCACAGACTCCCCTATCCATCACAGATCCCCCCCATCACAGACTCCCCTCATCACAGATCCCCCCCATCACAGACTCCCCTCATCACAGATCCCCCCATCACAGACTCCCCTCATCGCAGATCCCCCCATCACAGACCATCCCATCACAGACCCCTATCAATCACAGATCCCCCTCATCACAGTTTGCCCCCCCATCACAGACCCTTTTTCACCACAGATCCCCCATCACAGACTCCTCTCCATTACAGATCCCCCATCACAGACCCCCCTATAACAGATCCCCCATCACAGACTCCCCTCACAGACTCCTCTCTATTACAGATCCTCCCATCACAGACTCCTCTCCATCACAGACCCCCCTTATCACAGACTCCCCCCATCATAGACCCCCTCATCGCAGATCTCCCCCATCACAGACTCCCCTCATCACAGATCCCCCATCACAGATCCCCCCATCACAGACTCCCCTCATCACAGATCCCCCCATCACAGACTCCCCTCATCACAGATCCCCCCATCAGACTCCCCTCATCACAGATCCCCCCCCATCACAGACTCCCCTCATCACAGATCCCCCCCCATCACAGACTCCCCTTTTTCACCACAGATCCCCCATCACAGACTCCTCTCCATTACAGATCCCCCATCACAGACCCCCCTATCACAGATCCCCCATCACAGACTCCCCTCACAGACTCCTCTCTATTACAGATCCTCCCATCACAGACTCCTCTCCATCACAGACCCCCCTTATCACAGACTCCCCCCATCATAGACCCCCTCATCGCAGATCTCCCCCATCACAGATCCCCCGCATCACAGACACCCCTCAACACAGACTCCTCTCCATCACAGACTCCTCTCCATCACAGATCCCCCATCACAGACTCCTCTCCATCACAGATCCTTTCATCACAGACTCCTCTCCATCACAGACCCCCCTTATCACAGACTCCCCCCATCATAGACCCCCTCATCGCAGATCTCCCCCATCACAGGCTCCCCTCATCACAGATCCCCCACATCACAGACACCCCTCAACACAGACTCCTCTCCATCACAGATCCCCCATCACAGACTCCTCTCCTCCTCTCTATCACAGAGAACCCCATCGCAGATCCCCCCATCACAGACCCCTCTCCATCACAGTTTCCCCCTCATCACAGTCCTCAATCGATATTACAGACTGCCCCTTCCATAAGATCATACCACTCCCATACCTTATTTACACAAGACGGGAAGCATGGCAGGTCCAGACAAATGGTGGGACTTTTAATGTAAAAGGCAGATGATTGATTGCTGGGACTGCCCCACTGTCTAATAACCAATCACCTGGTTCTTAACTTGATGGCATCCTTGCCTAGGCAAGGAATAAGGAAGTGGGAGTGGGTATCATCAAACAAGGTATTTGCACCCCCCAGCCAAAAAAACTAAACAAATAAAAACATCTGAAATGTCTTAGACTAGGGGAAAGGAAGAATATAAGCCGAGGCACCTAATTGTACCACAAAAAACTGGGAAAACGTATTGACTCAAGTATAAGCCTAGGGTGAGAAATGCGCAGCTACTGTAAGTGGAAAAGAGGGTCAACAATGCCCATTTGCAGCCTCACTGTGCCCATTTGCATGCCTCGCTGTGCCCATTTACAGCCATAGGTCCTCTAAATTTCAAACTCGGTAGTTAAGGGTTCCTAGATGCCCCCTATCTGCAGCCAAAATTTGGGGTCTCTGGACCCAAAGAGTCCCAAAATGATATTGCTGCAGATGGACACAGTGACCGACTTTGAGGCCCTGTATCTCGGGGCCACTTGGTGCTAGGAACCCCAAAATCGGTTCGGAAAATGTCAAGCACTTTTCTGAAGCAGAGAATGGCATTTTCCGAACCGACTTCGGGGCCACGTATCTCAGAGCCACTTGGTGCTAGGAGCCCCATCTCGATATGTTGTAGTGCTAGTTACACTGGGTTTGCACACCAAATTTGGGGTTCCTAGCACCAAGTGGCCCGAGATACGGGGCCCCAAAGTCGGTTTGGAAAATGTCATTCTCTGGTGCAGAAAAGTGCTTGACTCCAGTATGAGCCGAGGGGGGCACTTTCAGAACAAAAAAATGTGCTGAAAAATTTCGGCTTATACTCGAGTATATATGGTAATCTTACTTGGAAAATGTTATTTTTTGAGTTCTGCCTATCTGCTGGTGCTGGCCATTTCTTTCTATAAATTCCTGGATGTCCTGCATGCTTTACAGCTTCTCCTCTGCTGTCTGCCTTCATTTTCCAACTACATACCCCATGGTACCTTGCTGCCGGCAAGCAGTGATTCCTGTACTGAATCCGCCTCCTGAAACTCCTCCTCTCACTCCTGTAGATCAGAAGGCAGACTCTGTGAAATGTGTCACATACATTTCAAGAAGTAAATTGTCCAGAACTTCACAAAGTAAAGCTGGCCATAGAATCCTCCAAATTCCTCCATCCGCACAAACAATGTGGATAAAGGGATCCATTCACTGGGACATTGTATTCCGCTATCAGAACAGAATGATCGGTAGCTGCAGCTGCTGATTAGCGAACGTTTTTCAGCTTGTCTCCTTAACAGAAGTCAATTGTTAGAAAAAAACAATAAAAAATTCAGACAATCCCTGGTAAACTGACTGAATTTTGATCCGTCTAAGGCCAGCTTTAGTTTACAAACTTCAACGTCCTTCAGAACAATATGAGTACACTCTAAATAATTAAAATACAATGTGGAAATGAATATGTGACTTTTCATTTTGATCATAGATGCCCTTATATTTTCAGGTAAAGTAACTTTTAAGAAAAAGGCTTTTTCCGCATCCGATTCGCATAGCAGGAGACTATGACCGGCTCTCTATGGAGCCGGTTCACATATCTCCGGGGCGGCTGCAGAGCGCACTGTGCGTCTTTGCCTCTTTGCCTCTGTTTCAGGGCCAAATTCAGGCAAAGTTTTTGCCCTGAATCATCCCTGAAATAGAGAACAGGGACGAACAGCTTTGCTGTGCGATCCATGGCCGGTTTAGGTGTGAACCGAGCCTAAATGTTTAACCTCTTTGCTTAAATACTCCCAGAAGACCATTTCTATGAAATCACCATCTAAATACATTTTTCTGAGCTTTTCTATGTGATCATGTGACTGCCAAGCTCCGGCTGATCCAGATATCCTGTTTCACCAAGAACGCTGCTAAATCCCATAGAGCAGTAACATTACTCGCCGGTGTCCATAGCTCCAGGACACCGTTGGCTGGCAAGACGCTTATGCCCATCATCTGCAACAACATTAGTGAAAGGGGATAGAGCCTGAGCTTTGTGGCCATGTGATGCATAGAAAGACCTAAAAAACATTTATTTAAATGGTGATTTTGGAAAAAATGTCTTCGGGGAGTATCTAAGATATAGGGAAGCAGTATTTAACAGGTTTGTTGTGTAGCCTCTTCTTCCATTATAAAGCCATAATGAGAAAAATATGGTGGCCAATATTATTAAACTCTTTATGAAAATTATAGTTGCCTGGCTGCTTCTTAGTCACAAACGTAAGATATAAAATCTTTTTATTTAAAGTTGAGTCCCACCACCATGGCACCTACTCCATAAAGCCTTATACACACATGTCCATGCTGCTGTCAGATAACACTGTGCAGTCCAAATGAAGCCCCACAGCTGCCCATGCAAACTCTCCTTCAATTCTTCTCTGCATTTGCAGACATACCATTTATTTTTATAGGGAGACTATCTATCAAGAGCTTTTCCATAAAAGTAAAAAATGATATTTTCCAGGCATGTACAAAATGAAGTGAGGAACCTGCAGAAGAGTTTGCTGTGATGGCTCCAGCTGAGCTGCAAGGTGTGGATCTGGTGGGAGCATGGACAGGTGGGTAGAATATTTTAGGTTGTATGTGCTAGGGAAAAAGGGGATAAATGAAAGGCTGTATGAGAGTATAGTTATTTTTTACACCTGAACTTTTCACCTGCATACTTCTTGTGGGATAGTGACTTAGAAAATATGGAAACCATCTGATCAGCATCCGACCCCAGCAACTCACATTTTCAGAAAGGGAGGGAAGAGGTCAGCAAAGGCAGCCTACATAAGGTTTCATTTATCGGTATCACTACATAACATAACTATTATGAAGTTACTGCAGTATTTAGAGCTGAGCAAGCTCTGGTGATTTCTAAAATCTGAATAGTGACCAGACGTGAGTGAATTAGACCATGCAAACAGATTCAATCCTGCTGAGCCCAGTTGGTGAGTGGTGGGTATATGCAAGTGTCACTACCCCTTACTCTTAAAGATTCCAGCCTGGTGCACCAAGGAAATGGGCTTTGTGCATACAGAGTTTGCAAGCGCGTGGTCCCCTGCTATATTGATAGCAGCCAATGGGCCTAGTTAAGAATGCACTTATACCACTTTTCCAGGGTATACTGCCCTCTGAAAGGTCCAGTGCCAGATTCAAAAAGCCATGTGGCCTGCTTCAGTAGCTTTACCAAAACATGTGACAGACTAGTCTTTAGTAAGGTAGTCCTTAATGACACCACTTTTAAAAAGTGGTGCTATGGCTATGCCAATTCAAAAAAATATCTCCAATTAATAGACAATGAAACTGGAATTAAAGTATAACTAAAAGCTATTTTTTTTTTATTATTTTGGATAGAGCGGAGATAGAATAGAACACCTATCAGTTTTTATTGCTGTCTGTGTCCTCGTTAGGGAGATTCACCCTCTCTATTTGAAAATTCCAAAATTTGCATTGTCCCCAGAAAAGTAATAGAGGTGAAATCTTCCAACGGAGACAAGTTCTGGTGACCTGGGGGTCCCCAAGAGACTCCCTTAATTTGCAAGAATTTCTTCTCACTTCCTGTTTTGGTAATGGGACAGGAAGTGAAGCTAAATCTCCCCAATGGGAAAAAGAGAGGAAAAATAAACATTACAGTGGTTATAACCTTCCCTTACTCCAAAATGAAAAAAAAAGTTTTACCTATAATTCTACTTTAAAGTGGAAGTAAACCCCCCTATCGTTTTCAGCCAAGGAAGCTGCCATCTTTGCCTCTGTTTAATCTTCAACTGCCATGATGCTGCACATGTGATCCGTTATGACACCAGCCATTGGATGGTTTGACTGTTTGGTTGAGAGCACAGCCAATGTGCAGTTAGCATTCCCGGCATGCCTTTTTTTTTTAAACTGTTAAATCGATGGGTTTACTTCCGCTTTAACTAAGACCAACTGTAAGTTGGCCTCAAGAGACAAGCTGAGAGAATGAGTACAAAACTCCTCAGCAGTGGAGCTGTTTGTGTGACATCTGCAGTGGCAGGGAGGGAGCTCAGCTGCACTGAGGACAGAGTATTCATATGGACACTCCAGCCTCAGTGTTCCTCTGCATGACACATTTTGGTGCTTGACCCAAATTCATGTACCTATTTTTAATGGGTACATGAATTTGGGGCAAACACCAGATATCAAGTCATAATTCACCTCTGTAGCCAGGGCCGCCATCAGGGGGGTACAGCCCATACACTTGTAAGGGGCCCCAGTGTCTGGACGGGCCTGGCCGACTGGCAGGGATATGAGAAGGCAGGGTTGGGTGCAGAGGAGCTCCTGTATGTGTGGTGAATCAGAAGGCTGCTGCCCTGTCATGAGCTGACATTGGGCTCTTTGCTGCCACCTCTGGTCATTTCCTGCATGTGCACCCCTCTGCATATGGAAACAAGAGCTAGGACTAGGACCACCTTACAAGTAAGGGTGTCTGTGTGTGTGTGTACATGTGTGTGTGTGTGTGTGTACATGTGTGTGTGTGTGTACATGTATGGGTGTGTGTTTGTGTGTGTGTAAATGTCTATGTGTGTACATGCCGGTGTGTGTGTGTGTGTGTGTGTGTGTGTGTGTGTGTGTACATGCCTGTGTGTGTGTACATGCCTGTGTGTGTGTGTGTGTGTGTGTGCATACATGCTTGTCATATACACACATGTGAGTGGTGCTAGGAGCGTACAGGTGTGTGTGTGGGGGGGGGGGGGCTGAGAGCGTACAGGTGTGCACTGAAGGACTTGGTGGGATGGCTAGTGGGCAGATTCGGTGGGACGGCCAGAGGGCGGGACCCTGGGGAATGTTGGTGGTCAGGCTGTGTAAGCTTTAGGGCGTGCTGACATCATTGCATGTTCCAGGAAATGCGGGACACTTCTTTGCTACTAGCCAGCCAGTGATTTTTAATATGTAATTTATGCTACTTTGTAATGTAAGTGCAACCTTTTTTAATAAAACATTTTGAAGGGTTTTACACTATATGGAGCTTCTCCTTTCATGTTGATTGTGGCCTTATCTGGGTGCCATTGAGATGAGAAGTACAGTCCATATCCTTACTCCTGAGTGGATCTTGTAGGCGGGTCTTGGGAATACCCTGGGCAGGGTGTTTGTCCACATGCTCATCTGATCTCTCTTTGATTAGAGGGATACATTAAATTTGGTAAGCCTGCATCTTTACCAAGGTGGTGGTGTCACAATTTGGGAGACCTAAATTGTGATTGGATGTTCACTACTTTCATCTGAACACTTCTGTAGAGGATTGCTTTAAATTTTCATAAACCTTATATTCAAAAACTTTTTTACTTTATTGGTGTATTTTGCAATTGGATTCTGTTGTACACAGGTGTTACACAATAGATTATATAATTGTAGCACCCTGATGTTTAAGCAGGGTTGCTCTTAAATGTATTTGCCAAGTGATAGTTGCCTTGGCCAATTGCTAGGGGGTCAACTGACTTTGCCCTAATTCTGGAATTGCTGCACTTCTCTCTTCTGTTGTTAGGTGGCCGGGTACCTGGCGATATTAGATAAGACAAGGGCATTGCAAGGACAGATTAGGAGTATATGGGGTATCTCAGCCAATGGGCAGGGACTTTCTAGAATCCCTTGGCCTGCTGGGAGAACCTATTTATTTGGGTGGCGTCAGGTGATCGAGGTTCTGTGCCACCTGGACGGCTGTCTGGGTGGACGTGTGTTGTACTGCCCTGGGCTGCTAGGCCAGAGCCTGAGGCCTATCCCAGGGACATCTGGCAGTGCAAGGTTGGGACTGCGGCTTGCAATCCAACCAAAAGTGACGGTTCTGTCGGCCGGAGAACCTGTCGTGGTCAGAGGTAGAGGGGAAGCTGTCGCCACTAAAGGACCATCCACCTTGTTACCAGGGACCACCGTGTGTAACTGAAGCAAGTACCAGAGCAGTACTCTCACCAACCGGCAACGGTGAAGAATTGGGAAATTTCAGCAGGTGTCAAGCTAGGGACCCAGCCAGCAGAGGTGACACTTGCAGAGCAGTATTGTGTGCCAAGCCAGGGACCGAGCAGGCCAGTGGGGGGACGCTTGAGGAGTATCTGTGAGTGCCAAGCTAGGTACCCAGCAGGGATGCGGGGTGACGCTTGAGGAAGATACTGTGTTGCGAAGGTAGGAAGAGCTCAGGAGATCCAGTGGCAGTGGATCAGCAAGTCAAGTGAGAGAGACTGGGAGCTCAGTGGAGTGAAGATCTACAAGAGGAGATTGTAGAAGAAGTAAAGGAGTTTGTTACAACTTGTGTTGGAAACTGTTATAAGACTGTTGCCATAGGAGACAGCAATCCTACTCATGCAGAGGTGGTGTCTTGCTGGATGCCTTTCCCTGCATGGCTGTCTGCCTATAGAACTCTAGAGCCAAATTAACATTGCAACAACTAAAGGATGTCCTGGAACTAACCCTCTCTCCCCCAGTTCTGCTCAAGGGAAAATAAATCTCTTTGCATTCAAGAAGTGTCTGGCGCCCATGAATCTACCTTGCATTACACCCACTCTACATAGAAGGATGTCAGCTGTCCTTAACTCTGGAGGTCACCATTAGGCCCCAGGGGCCCTGGGATCTTGCTACATAATATTCATGTCATCACTGTAATGCTGAATTTTACATGGTTTGATTTTTTTAATTTATATATTTTGATTATCACTGCTTTATAGCACAGCTCTTTTTTTAATATATTAGGATCTGCTCTGTAGAAAATATCTTCCAGCAGAGCCACTGCGCAGTTTTTGAGTCGGTACAGTACTTAACGTGATGTTTCTAGTGTGAATGTATCTCTAAAAAAAGTGTTCATCTTTAATAACGTTGAAATTCTAAGACAGCTTTTCTCAATGTTTTTACCATATGGGGAACCCCTAGAAAATTTGCAAACCAAGGTACATTAGCCACACCACGATGGTGGCCAATAGGAAAGGGGCTAGTGAAATGACTGATCTGTGACATTAGTGATCATTGGGAAGAATGCCTCTTGCATTGGTTGCCAATTGGAAGATTGCCTCTTCTTACAGATAGCAATCATGACCATTCATGTCAGTGGTTTGTTACCTGAGAAAGCATAGGAAAAGCTAAATTGGTCCCACACAACTGGTTTTGCCAAGTGGCGTTGGTGTCAGAAACATGCAGGCACCACCCGGCAGGAGATCTATTTACTACCTGCTGCTCAAGGAACCCCTAGCAACCTTTGGAGGAACCCTAGGTTGAGAAAGACTATTCAAAGGATTATTGTTTTTTTTTTAAAAGACAGTCCTCGCTAAATTTACAATTCAATTTTGGTTGATACAGGATTATTTTTGATTTTATATGAAGAATGCAGCAGAAGTTGCTGCACAGGTAGGTAAGAACCCCCACACTATCCGGACAGGGATAGAGTCAGGACTTATGTCATGGAGATCTTACTGTTAGACACATATAAGTGTATAAGCCTATAAATCACCCCACAAGGCTCCACCAATAACACAAATATCACTTTATTAGACCGGCCCTTTGATTATTTATGCAAGCTATGTGTGTGGGAAGCTGTTCTAAATAACGGTTGCTTCAAAGAAGGTAAAGTAGAAGGCATTTTACAATGTTTCTAGGAAAATTATTTACTCGTAATATTACGTTGTTAGTTATATAAACCTACAATATATGTGAACCTATTCTTGACAGAGATTTACTTTAGATCTTCAAAGTAAACAATTTTTGCAAGGAAAGCAAACTTTTTTTTCTTTGATAAAATATGGTTATAAAACTGTAAAATGTGTGCGAAATATATTACCACCAATTAGGTTTTACTGCCTGTTTACTGCCTAGCACAAATCTACGCCTATATACCAAATATTTTCCCATAGAAATCTAAACTGGAAATGTTCCCTTTTTCTATGTTCCGAGTATGGAAGACAGTGTCCTGGAAAAGAAAATGTGTTATCTTGCTGTTTTGTATGACAGCTGTATCTACTGTGTAAATATTAGTGTGCGTATAAGTATAGGGAAGGATTTACTGCCAGTGTAATCTTTACCTTAGCCTAACTCAATGGGCTTTTCTATTTTATTTTCTGCAACATATGTAAGCCCTAGTAATGAACTTCTCCAAATTATTCTCCTTTTGGTTTATTAAAGCCCAACTCCGGGCAACTAAAAAATTATCCATTGTAGTGGTGGTGTGCCTAAACAGAGATTAAATATTCGTTTAGGTCTAGATAATAATAAAAGTCCCACAGCCTTTTCTCCCCTGCGCTCAAGCAGTTTAGGTTTCTGACGTCAGGGTCCATAATCTTGCATTGAATGTGTTGATGCGAAGGACAGTCCATCGCCAGAGCGTGGGGCAATGCTGCCTGCCTGTGGGGCAGAGAATAAAATAAGTAAAAGTGTTTCTCCTCCCCCCCCTTAGACAAAATGAGCAATTAACCCACGCAGTGTGGGCATAGCATTTTGCCAAATTTAGGCTTTAAAGTGGAAGTAAACCCCCCTATCATTTTCAGCCAAGGAAGCTGCCATCTTTGCCTCTGTTTAATCTTCAACTGCCATGGTGCTGCACATGTGATCCGTTATGACACCAGCCATTGGATGGTTTGACTGTTTGGTTGAGAGCACAGCCAATGTGCAGTTAGCATTCCCGGCATGCCTTTTTTTTTTTTAATCGATGGGTTTACTTCCGCTTTAAATATACCATTGAAAGAATGTTGTCATATTTGTTTGATAAATTTAGAAAAATACTTTACCTGTTGATCTTGCTAGAAATCTTGTGAGCTGATAACTTTCTGGTTTCCCTACTCTGCCGAATTTCATAATTTACATTGCTCTGTAAGGACTGCAGAACAAGGCTCCACTATGTTGTGGACAATAGGAAAGGGATGGGAATACATAGTCCTAAAACAGGAAGTGTGGTACTGGCGGAAATATAGGGAAATAAAGGGAAAAATGGTAGGGTTAAATCAGTCAGTCGTCGGGCATGAGCAGTATTTAGGCAGGGATTTCCAGCATGTTGCTTTGGCTGAATAAAACTTTTTTTTATGAGAAGTGATGGCATTAGAGTGCAGTACACAGAGCAGGGGCAGGCATCTGATACACCTTCAACTACGGAGTAATGCCCCGCACACACGGTCGGAAATTCTGACGGAAAATGTCCAATCGGACCATGTTGTCGGAAAATCCGCCCGTGTGTGGGCTCCATCGGACTTTTTCCGTCGGGATTTCCGACGGAAAAAAAAAATTTGAGATCCTGCTCTCAAATTTTCCAACAACAAAATCCGATCAGACTTTTTCCATTCGTGTGTAGAGAATTCCGACGGACAAAGTGCCACGCATGCTCAGATCAAATTAAGAGACCAAAGCTATTGGCTACTAGCCTCTACATAGTTCCGTCATATGCAACGAACGTCACCACGTTCAGAATGATCGGATTTTCCGAAAAATTTGTCCGACTGTGTGTATGCAACACCAGTGTCGGACAAAATCCTTCTGAAAAAATCCGATGGATTTTGTGGTCGGAATTTCCCACCGTGTGTACGGGAGCTTAGAGTGGAGTTTTGCATGGTGCTGATTTTATGCATCCTAAAAAGATGTTTTTCTAGGGTTGACTATAGACGGACAGATGATTGCATGAGAGCTGCAAGTGGGGGGACATCTGCCTCTATTTAAATGCATAGGCAGCCATTGCTGATTATCCTGGGCCTACATAAATAAGTATAGCCTCTACAGTTATTACTTTTTTATGTGTCTTTTCAATGATGAGAGGGAAGGATCAGCAGGAAAGCTCAGTTGAAAAATATAATCACTTCCAATGTCAGATGTGCCTGTTTTTTCCCTAATGCCGCGTACACACGATGGGACTTTCCGCCAACAAAACCGTGGATTTTTGTACGAAACTTGTTGGCTCCAACTTGTCTTGCATACACACGGTCACACAAATGTTGGCCAACAATTATGAATGTGGGAACGTGGTGACGTACAAGACGTACGACGAACCAAGAAAAAGGAAGTTCAATAGCCAGTGTGGCTCCTTCGTCTTGATTCCGAGCATGCGTGAACTTTTTGGGGGTCAAACTTGTGTACACATGATCGGAAATTCCAACAACAAAGTTTTGTTGGCGGAAAATTTGAGAACCTGCTAGACAACATTTGTTGGCGGAAAGTCCAACAGCAAATGTTCGATGGAGCATACACACGGTCAGACTTTCCGACAACAAGCTCACATCCAACATTTCTCTTCGGAAAATCCGACCGCGTGTACGCGGCATTAGTGTTGCCCTAAATGTCCTGCCACTTGCCTGAGTATTGAATCCAGCAGTTGGATCAGGAAGGACACAGACAGTTCTTTTCTCAGACACTTTAGGATGAATCCAGGGCCAGATTTCAGCTATGTATTCCCTTAGCTCAAATCTTAGTTTTCAAGATATGTACAGTAAGTACATTGTAAAATTAATTCGAAAAAATGTAATTCGTTTCTTGCTTTCATGATGTCAAATGTGTTAAAATAATGAAGCCTCTTTTTTCCCTCTCTAGGCCCAACTTGTGTGGCCTTCCCACAAATCCGGACTGCATGAGATTTGCCAAGTTTTGTCCAGATTGATAATATGGTACATCCGCCACGATCCTGTATGTATTTCTGCTTACTGGTGCACATCATAAAATTATTGCTGTAATAGAACATTGTTAGTAAACAAAAGCTGGGATGGCTTTCATTTATAGGCCTAATTGCTTCAATATTATGCATGCGCTGCTCCAGACGAAAAAAGTACAAAACCAATTAAGTCCAGGATGTGGTTTATCTTGTGGGGGCAAGAAGGCCAATTGTCACAGCATTTTATATAAAAACATTTAACAACAGTGGCTGTTGATGAGTGTGTCATTGCGTTTTCTCTTTTTCTCTTTTTTTTCTCGTTTTTGTGGGTTGGCCGAATTGAAATTTAAAGCATTGCAAGCGTATGGTAATTACGGATTAGAATTAGTATATATTACATATTTTCCCCATGCTGTCAAATGTTATCTCGCTGTAAAAGCTCTGTGGAACTGTTGCTATTTTTCTTGGACTATTCAGGGGATTATAGCCACAATAAAAATCTTCAGTTGCGTCAGACCTCTTAGAATCCCTATTGGCTGGAAAACCCCACTCCCTCATAGCAAAGTCAGTTTCAGCAACAATCTTGTATTTGTAGCTTGGAGCTGGAATTTGGCATTCTCCCTATTCCGGCAATGTGTTTTCCAGCAATAACATAGATCTGTTCAAAACAATTGTTTTATGCTGCACAGTAACATTTACCCTCTCCAGTGTATTTCTCTGTATTTATTAGATACAGTAAGCATTCTTTCTTAATTATTGTAAGTATAATTGAGGAAAAAAACACCTTCATAAACACTATATGCATGTAAACTGCAAATATACATTTTCTTAAGGTTTCAGGAAAAAATGCTTTTCATGGAAAAGTTCATAAGGCTGCATTCACAACTGAGCAGAATGATTTTTAGACATTTCGAGGCATACTTTTTGAGCGTTTTCCTGCTTTTTTTGTGCTCATGTTGTGCGCATATTAGCAGTTTACAAGCATATCTCTGGTGTTTTTCATGTGTATGCAAGCTTCAGATGTTTTTATTTTTGATGCAATGGAAAGCGCTAGGGGGAGGAGACAGGTTCTTACAGGCTAAAAGAAACCAGAAAAAAAATGATTATTATTAAACAGGATTTATATAGCGCCAACAGTTTATGCAGTGCTTTACAATATACAAGGGAGAAAGTACAGTTACAATACAATAATATACAAAAGGGTTAAGAGGGCCCTGCTCATAAGAGCTTACAATCTAAGAAGGTGGGGAAAGTAATAGAAAGGGTTTTAACTGTGGAGATGAGCTAATGGAAGGGATAAAAGATTAGTTTGAGGCGTGATAGGCTTCCCTGAATAGATGAGTTTTCAGGGATCGTCCTAAAGGCAGCCAGAGTAGGAGATAGCTCAACAGATTGAGGTAGAGAGTTCCAGAGGATGGGAGAGCTCTGGAGAAATCCTGGAGATGAGCATGGGAGGAGGAGGAGACAAGGGAGCTTGAGAGCAGGAGTTCTTGAAAGGAGTGGAGAGGATGGTTTGGGGGATATTTGGAGACAAGATTGGTGCTGTAGCTCTGGGCAGATATGTGAATGGCTTTTTATGTTGTAGATAGTATTTTGAATTTAATTCACTGTGCGAACGGAAGCCAGTGTAAGGATTGGCAGAGAGAGGTAGCAGACACTGAATGGTTGGTAAGGTAGATGAGTCTGGCAGCAGCATTCATGATAGACTGAAGAGGGGATAGCCTATGGAGAGGTAGGTCTATGAGAAGGGAGTTGCAATAGTCAAGGCAAGAGATAATGAGGGAGTGAATGAGTAGCTTGGTGGTTTTATTAGTTTAAAAGGGGCCACTTTTATGCCCCGTACACACGGTCGGAAATTCCGACCACAAAATCTGTCGGAAAATCCGATCATTCTGAACGTGGTGACGTTTGTTGCGTACGACGGAACTATGTAGAGGCTAGTAGCCAATAGCTTTGGTCTTGTAATGTGATCTGAGCATGCGTGGCACTTTGTCCGTCGGAATTCACTACACACGATTGGAAAAAGTCCGATCGGACTTTGTTGTCGGAAAATTTGAGAGCAGGATATCAAACTTTTTCCGTCAGAAATTCCGACGGAAAAAGTCCGATGGAGCCCACACACTGTCGGAATTTCCGACAACATGGTCCGATAGGATATTTTCCGTCGGAAAATTCGACCGTGTGTACGGGGCATTAGAGGTGAAGTCTACAGGCTTTTGACAACGATTGGATTTTGGGGCTGAAGGGACAGGTCAGAGTCTAGGATTACACCTAGTAAAATGCGCAAAAGCACTCAATTCACACATCTTCAAGCATTCCCATCCAAGTTCGGCCAAAAACACCCAATTCTGTCTCAAAAGTAGTCCAAGTAGCTCTTGGTGCATCTCACGCATCATGCTACAGGTGCTTAAGCACTCATATGTGAACAGCTACAGTTGCAATAAATGGGATTTTGGATGTTTGGAGTTTTCAGCAGCGAGCTACAAAACTTCCAGGTGTGAATGAGGTCTAAATCTGCTAGTGCTTTTAACAATAACCTTAACAAATGAGTTGCTGCCTTATCCAGAGTGGAGGCATCCAAACACAGGAAGTGTATAACTGGCCAGATCACCAGGTGAAAATTTAGCTTTTCAGGTCAATACTGCTTTAAAGTAAGGCAAGCTTAACCACTTCCCGCCCGGTCAATAGCATATTGACGTCCGGGAAGTGGTTTCGTTATCCTGACTGGGCGTCATATGACGTCCTTCAGGATAACAGCCGCCGCGCGCCCGTGGGGGCGCGCATCGCGGCGATCGGTGGAGCGGTGTGTCAGTCTGACACACCGCTACACTGATCTCGATAAAGAGCCTATGGAGGCTCTTTACCACGTGATCAGCCGTGTCCAATCACGGCTGATCACGATGTACACAGGAAGAGCCGTTGATCGGCTTTTCCTCACTCGCGTCTGACAGACGCGAGTAGAGGGGAGCCGATCGGCGGCTCTCCTGACAGGGGGGGTCTGCGCTGATTGTTTATCAGCGCAGCCCCCCCTCAGATGCCCACACTAGACCACTAGGGAAGCCCCCAGGACCACCAGGGAAGCCCCCAGGACCACCAGGGAAGCCCCCAGCATGTGGATGGCCAGGTACATCCCCCATGGCCATCCACATGTTAAAAAAAATTCAAAAAATATGCCAATCAGTGCCCACAGATGGGCACTGATTGGCACATCATATTTAATTTAAAAAAAAAGTAAAAAAAAAGGGATGCCCAGCAATGCCACCCATAAGTGTCATCAGCGTCCATCAGTGCCCATCCGTGCCCACCCATGCCCACCTATCAGTGCCCATCCATGCCACCTATCAGTGCCCATGCATGCCACCTATCAGTGCCCATCCATGCCACCTATCAGTGCCACCTATATGTGTACATCAGTGCCACCCATAAGTACCCGTCAGTGCCGCCTATGGGTGCCCATCAGTGCCACCTGAGTGCCCATCAGTGCCGCATACCAGTGCCACCTATCAATGCCCATCAGTGCCACCTATCAGTGCCCATCAGTGCCGCCTATCAGTGCCCATCATCAGTGCCACCTCATCGGTGCCCCCTAATTGGTGCCACCTCATCGGTGCCCATCAGTGCTGCCCTATCAGTGCCCATTAGTGCCGCCTTATCAGTGCCCGTCATTGAAGAAGAAAACGCACTTATTTACAAAAAAAATTACAGTGACAAAGAAAAACTTGTTTTTTTGCAAAATTTTCGGTCTTTTTTTGTTTGTTGCGCAAAAAATAAAAATCGCAGAGGTGATCAAATACCACCAAAAGAAAGCTCTATTTGTTGGAACAAAATGATAAAAAATTGTTTGGGTACAGTGTAGCATGACCGCGCAATTGTCATTCAAATTGCGACATCGCTGAAAGCTGAAAATTGGCTTGGGCGGGAAGGTGTCTAAGTGTCTGGTATTGAAGTGGTTAAACAGTCATTAGAATCCATTCTAGTGCCTCCTTTTTTCAAAAGCAAATGTTATAAACATATATGATGTCAGTGAGGAGGTGTGTCTGGATAGTTTTGTAGGAAGTGGAGAAAATAAAGGGGTATTTTGATTGGGTATGAGCTCAGTAGGAATGTGAAGGTTATTTAACTTGTATGTTTTAGACCCCAAATCACAGGTGAAACTCTACTCCGCTTATTAGTAATTTCTAATTAGTTCTTTTGATGCTCAAAAGTTTTATTTTTTTTCATATTTGCATATGCTGTCTATACCCTTTCTGTACTTAAATACATGCGTTGCAATTGATGAAACATGAAAAAGTATGTAAATAGGGTTCAAAACGTGGCATTCCTGTTGTGGCATCCTAGCAGGATTTTGTAGTGTAGGGAGCAACGACAGGTGTCAAGCAACAGGTGTTTCTTTTGTGCAATGGCTACCCCCAGACTATAAAAGTGATCTAATGGTGCAGCCCCAATCTGCAGTGCTCAAGATTTTTCGGGTGGCTTTTCTAAGCACACAAACATCCATTTAGAGTGTGAATTTTGAAAACTTCATATTGGTAATATTAATGTAGTTCTCACTTGGTCAGTAGTGACAGCAGTGGCAGAAGCATAACCAATACTCTTACTAAGAATCTGTTTCCTTCATGTAATGCCTACCCATGAACTTGAAACTTATCTAAGTGTGTGGCTCTACCTCCAGTCCCTCAGAGTTTGTGGATGCCTTTTCTAAGTACACGGGACTTCCATTTTTCAGTGTGAAATTTTAAAAGTGCAGAATGATAAGTGCTATTTAATTGTTTAGAAACCTTAGTGGAGCAATGGTTGGTGGAAGAAAAATTCTTATGCCGTGTACACACGAGCGGAATGTCCAACAGAAAAAGTCATGTGGGAGCTTTTCATTGTATATTCCGATCGTGTGTATGCCCCATCATACTTTTTACGCCGAAAATTCTGACGGACCTAGAAAGAGAACATGTTCTAAATTTTTTCCGACGGAACCAATTCCTATCGGGAAACAGCTCGTCTGTATGCTGTTTCGACATATCAAGAACGACGCATGCTCTGAAACAAATACGAGATAGAAGCTATTAGCTACTGGTTATTAAACTTCCTTTTTCTAGTCCCATCGTACGTGTTGTACGTCACCGCGTTCTTGACGGTTGGACTTTGGTGTGATCGTGTGTAGGCAAGACAGTTTCAGCGGAATTCCGTCGAAAAAACCTTCAGAGTTTATTCCGGGTGTGTGTACACGGCACTACACTTCTACAAATTGCTCACACATTTGTATAGAGTCCCCTCCACCCTACACCATATGTTCTTTTCAACCCCCCAATACATGCTGGTATTGTGAGGAAGCAGAAGGATTTATCCTCCTTGTTTTCTGGGAATGCCTAATGCGGCGTACACACGGTCGGAATTTCCAATGGAAACAGTCCGATGGGAGCTCTTCATCGGATTTTCCGACCGTGTGTATGCCGAACAGTCTTTTTCTGTCGGAATTTCCGACGGACTTTGAATTGAGAACCTGTTCTCAATTTTTCAGACGGATAACCTTTCTATTGGATTCTCCGATCGTGTGTATGCAATTCCGACACGCAAAATTCTGACGCATGCTCGGAAACAATTTGACGCATGCTCGGAAGCATTAAACTTCCCTTTTATAGTGCTGTCGAACGTGTTTGTTTTATGCCGCTGTGTTATTGACCGTCGGAATTTGGTGTGATCGTGTGTAGGCAACACAGCTTGAGCGGAATTCCGTCGGAATTCCGTTGGAAAAACCGTCAGAGTTTTTTCCGACGAGAATTCCGATCGTGTGTACGCGGCATAAAACTTCAATGTCCTTCATGGCCTTCTTCCTTCTCCATTACAATACATACCCAAGAAAGACATACAAGAAGTCAGTGCTCATCCAATTAATGTGATCCTCTGAACACGACTGCTACTCAGTCTTCAGACTGTGGAAGAAAATGATATCAACTAATGGATGACTAGTCAAGAAACAGATACTGTATGTTGTCAAATGGTGCAAATGGCAATGATGCAGCCCACTCTTTATACACAAACATCCACCCCCAGCAAAGCAGTCAGATAGGTGGCAAATTTAAACTTGACTGGAATGATTCTCTCATCCCTGAAACAGAAAGATCTCTCCTCTCTATAAATCATACGGCATTGGTTAATACCTCTATATACAGGAATTTTTTTTTTCAATAATGCAAAAAAACATGCATTTTTTTTTTCTAAAAATTCTGTTCATTCCTGTTGTCATTTATACTATTTCTTATTACCAGAAATTTATAACTGTGGAATATGTCGCCTCCATTTCCAAACATATGGCGTGCA
Source organism: Lithobates sylvaticus (assembly GCA_028564925.1). NCBI lineage: Eukaryota > Metazoa > Chordata > Amphibia > Anura > Ranidae > Lithobates > Lithobates sylvaticus. Next base: position 338,631,992 of record CM053026.1, on the reverse strand, counting down.
TTTAACAAACATGATACATTCATGCAGGAACAACAGGGAAAATCATGAAACGCTCTCATTTTTATGTAAGCGTAAAAATGTGTGATACAGCTGGAGTCCAGCACAAAGTATCATGTTTTGGACAGTCTGCAAAAAGCAGATGTCAATCAGCCTTCCACAAAGGTTTTGTTTTATCACTGTGCTTTTTGTCCAAGTTCTGCATACCAAGATTGCCTTCAGAAAATCGGAATCATTTCCTGCTTTCTATTAGATTTTAAGCTGCTAGGGGTGGAGTACATCTACCTTTTGTATTAAGTTATGTATATATTTATGTCTGTATATTTACTGCATTTCCCATTGCAGTGCAATTCAGAATGTTTTTGGGCCCTTTTTTGAAGAAATAATAAATAGTTGCCTGCAGTGCAGTTTGGGTTTTCTGCATCCTGATTTGGCATGGCAACTGACCAACTCTGGTATTTGCTGGTCTGACTCTTTATTACTTATCAGCTTTTCGTAAATGTTATTGTGAACTTAGATATTCAATTTTGTGGACTTTTATTATTTAACTTTTGGTGGTGTTATTCAAAAATTAAATTTTTTTTCTTCTTCTAATTTTGGATTGAGATTGATGTGTTAGACCCTATTGCTGTCTGTGTCCCTGCTAGGGAGATTTACTATCATTACATATCCTGCTAACCAATCTTTCCAAGATAGAAAGTGAGGGAAATTCCCAAATTTTACAGATGGCATTGAAATGAGAGGCCCATACACACGATCGGACTTTTTGACAACCAACATGCACATTAGCTGTTTTGGACCAACATCCGACCGTGTGTACGCTCCATTCGACAAATTTTTTCCAGGTTTCATCGAACTTTTGTTGGCTGTGCGAACGGACCAACTTTCTGCCAACAAAAGTCGGATGGACCAAAGTCCGACCGTGTGTACTCAAAACCAACAGACTTTTGTACAAACCAATGCAGAACCAATGCAAAAGATCAGACAACAATACAGAAGTTGACCAAAGGTGGCAGTAAAGAGCAGAAAAACCAAGTGATTTGGTGAAAGTTGGCTGAAAAAGTCCTGCCGTGTGTATGCAATACCAACTTGGGGCCAACGCCCTTTGGACAAAAATCCACGGGAAAGTTGGTCCACGGTCCGATCGTGTGTATGAGGCTTTAAGGTGATATCTAGCTTTGGTTACACCTGTCAAAGGTGGGATTCCCCCTCAGCCTGGGAAGACCTTATATCATAGCTCCCAACTGTCCCTGATTTAGAGGGACTGTCCCTGATTTAGAGACACTGTCCCTGATTTAGAGGACTGTCCCTGATTTGGAGCATGTCCCTCGTTCCTCCTCATTTGTCCCTCATTTTGGTCTGATCTATATAGTTGTATATTATGTAGCTTTTAAAAAGTGTTTTCCTTTGCTAAACCTTTCATCCAATTTCTAAATGGCTGTATTTGTAAATTTAAAAAGCCAATATAAAAAAGGAATAGTAGTAGTAAAAAAACTGCAATTTGGGCTGCCTAGGAGGGAATGGGGAGGGGGACGGGATGAGCGCCGTCAGATTACATACAGCGAGAATCTCCTGTTTACTCAGCGGCCTCTGTAATAGGAAGTCTCGTCTCCTGGGCCAGCATTGGACCAGTGTTCTGTCTATCATAGAAGCCGGTCCAGGAGGCAGAAATTTGTATTAAAGAGACCATCGAGTAAACAGGAGATTCTCGCTGTATGTAATCTGACGGCGCTCGTCCCGCCCCTCTCCCTGTCCCCTCCGAGGCAACAGTAATCTGAGGTGAGGCTGCAGATGGGCATCGATCAGGCTGCATTCATGGCAATGGTAAGGCTACAAATGGGCATTAATCAGGCTGCATTGATGGCAATGGTGAGGCTGCAGATGGGCATTGATCAAGCTGCAATGATGGGCAATTGTGAGGCTGCAGATGGCATTGATCAGGCTGCAGATGGGCAATGGTGAGGCTGCAGATGGGCAATGGTGAGGCTGCATTGATGGGCACTGACCCTTATTTTGCTTCAAAGTTCTTTATTTCAAATTGTATTTTTTTTCCTGAAACTTCCCTCCTAAAATGAAGGCGTGTGTTATACGGCTGTGCATGTTATATGCCGATAAATACGGTATATGGCAGCAGCCAAAGCCACTCATACAGTACTAGACAAACAGGAAATATCTCTTAACCCCCAATCAATACCCAATCAAGCACACCAAGTGCCCTTTAGTGAGAAGATAAAGGGAGTACTTTTTGGGCAAATTTCATAGTAAACAGGGAAACATTGAGTGAACCAACAATCAATCCTAACACGTACCTTTCTAACAAAAACAATACAGGTTTAAATGTATTCTGTATGTAGCACTACCCCCATAGGAGTCACTGAAGCTGCACAGCCAGTCACATAGCATTTCCTTCATTCACTAAACACAGAAAACAGTCCTTGGCTTGTTTCTTTTTTTTTTTTTTTTTTTTTTTAGGGAAACCTTCTAGAAGTCAAGTGGTTAAGGCTGGGTTCACATATATGCGAATTGGATGCAGGTTTCACACTTATGCAAATTTGCGTGACTGCAAACTGTGACCGGCTCTCAATGGAGCCGGTTCACACATCTCTGGGGGGGGACTCCATTTCAGGTCTGAATACAGGCAAAAATTCAGGCCTAATTCTGACCTGAAATGGTGAATGGGGACGCACCAGACCCCCGTGACGCACATAGTGTGAACCCAGCCTCAATCTCTGTCTCTATTCAACACATCCTTATTGACCCAGAACTTTTGAAGCTGCTCTCTACCTGAACATTGGAGATAATAATTAAATCTAGATGCACCCAAGTACATTGCATTTTAAATTAATATGGACTTTGACAGACTGCAAAGAGAAATGAACTGCTCTCTTGGTTGCAGATCTCCTGAATTCAGTAAAAAACTGCTTTTAATAAAAATAATTCTCAGTAACCATATCCATGATATTTACAGTAAATATAGGTTTAACGTGTCATCTGTGGTCAGACAGTCCAGGCCTAGTCATCTAATGGTAAGCCCCCAGTCTGACATGGTGACATACACAGGTCTATTGTTTCTAGGAAATATCTATTTTCTTAGACTGGACAATGTACAGGAAAACGAATCAGATGTGACCCAGGAGCCCCACAGCTGCATTATGTGGGAAGTTCATTCAGCTGAAAGATCTTTCCGTAAATTGACCACATACAGTATTTATGTGATAATGTTGCAATCAGCACAATGGCTTTGTGGCTTGCACTTTAGCCTTGCACCACTGGGGTCCTTGGTCCCAATCCTGGCTTGGATGCATTATGCATGGAGTTTGCATGTTCTCCTTCTACAAAGACATGCTGGTAGGATAATTGCCTTCAGTCTAAATTAGCCTGGGAACAGGGCCAGGCAGAAGAGCAGCTCTCACAGGTGCAGGGTTTTCATTGTGTGGGGGGCTGTACCCTCCTTATCACATATCAGAAAAACTGTAAAAATAGCTGGCAGTGGATCAGGGGCGTTGCTAGTTGGCAAAAAGACCAGGGGCTTCAGCCCGAAGTCCAAGCGCTGGGGGGGGGATCTTGTGTGTGTTGTGGCGTTAGTGGCATGTTTTTTTTTGGCTGGGGGGCTTAGTGGCAGGGCGGTAGTGGCGTGTTTTTTTTTTTTGGCTGGGTGGTGGGGTTGTGTGGTTGTGTGGCGGGGGGGGGGGGTGCTGGTTTCTGCCTGGCTTACCAATGCCCATCAATGCTGACCACTAAACTCACCTACCTAACATACACACACTGACCTACCTGACGTACACACACTGACCTACCTGACATGCATACACCGACCTACCTACCTGACATACATACACTGACCTACCTACCTACCTGACATACACTGACCTACCTACCTGACATACACACACTGACCTACCTAACACACACTGACATACACTGACCTACCTGACATACACTGACCTACCTGACATACACACACTGACCACTGACCTACCTGACACACACTGACATACACTGACCACTGACCTACCTGACATACACTGACCTACCTGACATACACTGACCTACTTGACATACACTGACCTACTTGACATACACTGACCTACCTGACATACACACACCGACCTACCTGACATACACTGACCTACTTGACATACACTGACCTACCTGACATACACACACTGACCTACCTGACAAACACTGACCTACTTGACATACACTGACCTACCTGACATACACACACTGACCTACCTGACAAACACTGACCTACTTGACATACACTGACCTACCTGACTGACATACACACACTGACCTACCTGACATACACTGACCTACATTGACCTATACACTGACCTACCTGTACACATAACTTACTTTTTACTAGAGCTCAACTTCTTAGAACCCCAATTTAATATCCATATTTTCAGTTAAAGGGACGCACTTGATCAAGTCCGCGGGGATACCCGCGATTGTCTCACGGGAAGGCCGAATGTCCCCGTTCTGCCTAGCAAAACCGATCTCTGCTCCCTGTGATTGGAGCAGAGATCAGTGTTCACTAAAACACAGCCAACCCCCCCACACAGTTAGTAACACGCCCCTAGGAACACTCAACCCCTACACTGCCACCCCCTGGTTAACCCCTTCACTGCCAGTGTCATTTACACAGAATCAGTGCATTTAAATAGCACTGATTGCTGTATAAATGACAAAAAAAAATTATTAATAAAAATGCTATAAAACTCACCCCTTTTTTGTAAACGCTATAACTTTTTGCGCAAACCAATCAATAATCGCTTATTGTGATTTTTTTTACCAAAAATATGAATAAAAAATGTATATATTGCACCTTACCCGTCCTAAACTGTGGTGGCTGCATTTGTTTTCTCTTTTTTTTTTTTTCCTTTATTGTTACCTGGTGATCAGACGAGTAACAAACTTCCTGTCATACGGTGGCTCCTCTATCTATGGAGCAGCAATGGAGACATTCTTGGACAGCAGCATTGTCTGGAAAGAGTAGTGTTGAATGAACTTTATATAAATAAAGCTGAACTCCAGCTAACACTTTTTAAGCAGTTACAGCAACAGTTTTTTTTTAACCTTTTTAGGATAAATGCTTTACATAAATAAATAAAAGCTGATCATTGTAAGCACCCCTGTCACATGTGTAACCTGTGTTACATTATTTGTCTCAACCAACTGCTGCTTTTGCTGGACAGCCTTAGCTGGTCATTGATTATGTAATTTTATTTCACTTATAACCATGGGTTGAAGGAAAGAAAATTGCTCAATGTCCCCCATCAACACATTCAGTGCTATTGTATTCTGACAGTGGAAGGTTTTGTCCGAATTCAAAGATCACTGCTGGCAGTTATAAACAAAATGGACAGGCTGGTTGTACTGAAGATGATCAATAGATCAACTTCATTATAACCAGCCTTCTCATAGATAAATTAAAATTCATCTGGTTCCTGCTGAACCAGATGGATTTTAATCTGTCTATGGTGGCTTTAGTGTGTTAAAAGAAGTTGAAAACAACAGACTTAACTCAATTTAATTGCCTGTAATCTTTTACTAAAAAAATGATCATAATCCCCACACACCACCTGAAACTTCACATCAGGCTGACAGTGTCAAGAAATTCCATGTCAGACTGACAAGTGCACGTAACAGTATAACTAAAGGCAAAACCTTGTTTTTTTTTTTGTTTTAGATAGAGTGCAAAGGGATTAGAACCCCTGTCAGTTTTTATTGCGGTCTGTGTCCTCGTTAACCACTTACAGACCAACCGCCGTCGTTATACGTCGGTACTTTGACGTAGAATACCGGGGTATTATTATTATTATACAGGATTTATATAGCGCCGACAGTTTACGCAGCGCTTTACAACATTAGGGTACAATTACAATACAATTCAATACAAGGGGAATCAGAGCCCTGCTCATTAGTTATGGCAGCAGATAGCTGCCATAACTCGGATTTGCCGCGAGATCACTTTTATCGGCGATGGGAGAGGTGCCCCTCCCCCTCCCGAAGTGCTCCGGTCGACTCTGGTGCTTCGACTCTGGAGAAGATCCAATCCTATCCCCTCAGTAGCGTGGAGCCGAGAGAGGGAATGATGGCCCCCACTCAGCTCCATAACATTGCATGATGGAAGCGACATCGAACACCCGTTTTTTTTTTTTTTTAAAGACATTTATTTATTTAAAAACATTTTTATTGCATTTAAGTGTACTCTTTTTGACCCCAGATCTCACAGGTCCTGTCATGCTTTTTTTCTATTACAAGGGATGTTTACAATAGGAATAAAGGTGACACATTTTTTTTTTTTTAAAGGACAGTGTAAAAATAAAAAGTAAAATAAATAAGAAAAAAAGTTAAATAAATTAAAATCTCCCCATCGCGCCGAGCTCGCGCGCAGAAGCGAACGCATACGTAAGTCGCTCCTGCATATTAAAACAGTGTTCAAACCACACATATGAGGTATCGCCAAGATTGTTAGAGCGAAACCAATAATTTTAGCGAAAGAACTCCTCTGTAACTCACGACTGGTAACCTGTAGACATTTTTAAACGTCGCCTATGGAGATTTTTAAGTGGCAAAGTTTGTCGCCATTCCACGAGCGGGCGCAATTTTGAAGCGTGAAATGTTGGGTATCAATTTACTTGGCATAACATTATCTTTCACAATATAACAAAAAAAATGGGCTAACTTTACTGTTTTCTTATTTTTTTATTAAAACAAGTGTATTTTTTCCCCAAAAATTGCGTTTGTAAGACCGCTGCGCAAATACTGTGTGACATTAAGTATTGCAACAACTGCCATTTTATTCTCTAGGGTGTCTGGAAAAAAAATATATAATGTTTTGGGGGTTCTGAATAATCTAACAAAAATATTTTAACTTGTAAACAATTTGAAAAATAGGCCTGGTCCTTAAGTGGTTAAGGAAATTCACCATCTGTTTTTGTCCTGTTTACCATTAATATTGAAAGTGAAAGTAAAAGAAAACCCCAATGAAATCTTCCAATGGGGGCACTAATTCTGGTGACATGAGGGTCCCCACAACATTCCCTAAATTTGCAGGTATTTTCGTTCACTTCCTGTTTGGTTATGGGACAGAAAGTTAAGGGAAATCTCCACAATGGAGAAATCTGACAGGGGTTATAACCCTCCCTTATTCTATTCAAAATGAAAAAAATAATTTTGCCTATACAGTAATACCTTGGATTACGAGCATAATTAGTTTCAGAAGAATGCTTGTAACCCAAAGCACTCAAATATCGAAGTGAGTTTCCCAATAATGGAAACTCAGATAATCCATTCCACAGCCACTGCTTGTCTATGCAGTACCACATGTGGCCAGATGTGCGGGGGTGGCGGAAACACTCAGAGACATTAAGAGACACTCAGAGATGCTTGGAGACACTCGGAAACGGGGTGTTTCCGAGTGTCTCTGAGTGTCTCCGAGTGTCACCGGCACCCCCGAACCTCTGGCCAACTGCAGCACTGCACACCCCAGTGGCTTCAATCCAGCTTATCTTGTGAGACAACGATTGCAAAGCAAATCAGAATTTGTTTTTAAAATAGCTTGTATTGGGAAACGCTTGTAAACCACGTTACTCGCAATCCAAGGTTCCACTGTAGTTCTACTTTAATTAGTCCTAGTGCTGCCATACTTTCTATCTGCCATAGAAGGGATGACAGAGGGTGATATTAAGACAGATTCAGGTACTTATTCTTCAGGTAGATATGAACACAAGTAATAATTTAGTACAAATTAGGGTTGCACCGATAGCGAAACTGGTATCAGTGCTGATACTAAGCATTTGTACGAGTATCGGTACTCATTCAAATGCTCCAATACTAGAAACTGATACCTTCAGGTTAGTTTTTTTTTTTTTAACTAAAAGCGGGGGAATGTAACAAAAGAATGACAGCAATTATCAGTTTTTAACCACTTCAGCCCCGGACAACCCGCGGTCGTGCGACTTGGCTCCCTAACAAAATCAACGTCCTTTTTTTTCTCACAAATAGAGCTTTCTTTTGATGGTATTTGATCACCTCTGCGGTTTTTATTTTTTACTATAAACAAAAATAGAGCGACAATTTTGAAAAAAAAGCATTATTTTTTACTTTTTGCTATAATAAATATCCCCAAAAAATATATAAAACTATTTTTTTTCTCGGTTTAGGCTGATACGTATTCTTCTACATATTTTTGGTAAAAAAAAATTGCAATAAGCGATTAATGATTTTTTTTTTTTACTAGTAATGGTGGCAATCAGCGATTTTTATTGTGACTGCGACATTATGGCGGACAGATCGGACCCTTTTCGCGCTATTTTGGGACCATTCACATTTATACAGCGATCAGTGCGATTAAAAATGCACTGATTATTGTGTAAATGTGACTGGCAGTGAAGGGGTTAACACTAGGTGGTGCTGTAGAGGTTAAGTGTGTCCTAGGGAGTGATTCTAACTGTTGGGGGGAGGGGCTATGTGTGACATGACACTGATCACCGCTCCTGATTTCAGGGAGCTGTGATCAGTGTCCTGTCCCTAGGCAGAATGGGGAAATGCTTGTTTACATCAGCATTTCCCAGTTCTTCCTCTCCATGAGACGATTGTGGGTATCCCCGCGGACATCGAGTCCGCGGGACCCGCGATCACACTCACGGAGGTCGTGGCCGAAAATTTAAAGGGACGTACCTGTACGCTCATTTGCCTGTCCGTGCCATTTTGTAGACGTAAATGTACATGTGGCGGTCGGCAATCGGTTAGGGAGCAGGGCCGCCGTGTCCTTAACAACCAATGACGTTACAGCTGTCCCCGCCTCCTTCTTTCCTCCCACCCACTGTCACTTCTGCCCTTTGCCCCCTCCTTTCCCTCCTGCCAGCTTTGCTGGTTGCCTTTCCCAACTCCTCCATTCTCTTTTTCGCCAGCTATGCCAGGTGCCTTCCCCACCTCCTTCTTTCTCTTTTCTATCTTTTGTAATCCCCTTCACAGAACCATTGAGACTGACAAAAGCAGGAGCAGCACAATGAGCCAATCCAATGTCCTGCATTAACAACTGCTGAAAAGGAACATGCTGACAGAGGAGAGAGCAGAGAGATGACCTCATGAGTCTTCTGCTTCTACCAATTTGGTACATGTTGGTAAATGTGAGTTGTTTCCAGTATGGAAAATGCTCCTTGATAAATATGCTCCAAAAGTATTTGTGTAGGTAGATACTTTCCATAGGCTTACAGGAATTGGACTGTGATAAAAAAAATAAGAGACTATGGTTTTCATATATTCTTTGGGGAAGCTGTTCCCTTGTAACATGTGCAATAGTTGTGTAATACATGCAGCTGCTGTACCAGATGGGCTGTGTCCATACTAAACACAAGTTTCATTTCCATTAATAAGATTGCATTGCACACATTCATTTAGTCATCTGTACCACTATGAAGCCAGTTTGAGGCTTTGTAAAAAATGACTCACTACAAAAAGTATGAGCTTCATTTGTCACCCATTGTCATTTGCACTGATTTCAGTTCAGACCACACTGTCCACAAACCTACGTGTTATTTTAAAGAGAGCACAAAGCTACTTTTATAAATAATGTATGCATTTAAGCATTATGGAAGTTCATGTATCCCAACATTTGTTAAACAGTTTCCTATGTGTTGCTCATTCTAATACGCTATACGAAAAATCAGCCAAACCCATTTTCGCAAAACGAACATTCGGCCGGTTAAAGATTGGTTAAACCCACAGGTGCTTTTTTTTTTTTTTTACCACTACTATTCCTTTATATTGGCTTTTGGAATTTACAAATGCAGCAATTTAGAAATCAGATGAAAGATTGCGCACTGGAGAACACTTTTTGATACATAAAAAGTGCATTTTATATACATCTATATAGAGCAGACCAAAACGAGGGACAAATGAGAAGGAAAGAGGGACATTGCTCCAAATCAGAGACAGTCCCACGAAATAAGGGACAGTTGGTAGCTATGGTGTTAGGACTGCAGATAATCCTGGGGTGCCGCGAGGAGGCCTTGCAGCTTACGCATGAGTTTTTACACAGACTGTTGGTCAGGTTAAGCAGACTAGTTGGTGGGTTGAGCTGGGAATTTTCTCTGGTTTTGCCCTCCAGCCCCCTGCCAGGCTGTGGATTGGGGGGGGGGGGGGTGTCTGTCTCCCAGTAAGCCTTTTGAAACCCTAATTTGTTGCTGCAAGTTTTTGGAAATGTAAAGTGTTACTAAACTCACAACAGTAAAATCAGTCTGTATATGTAGTAAAGCATGCTTGCTATACTTACTGTGGAACCTAAGGGGTTAATCCTGTGCATTGTGTATAAAGGCTGTTTGATCCTCCTCTTCTTGCATTGGCTTCAAAAAATAACCTGATATTTATAGAGCCAGGGACGGCTCTTTTTTTTTATTTTTATTGGGAGGGTGCATGTGATCAGCACAGGGCCAATCAGCCCTGTCCAGACAGAGGGTCAGGGGAGAATGAAAACTCCTCCTACAAGCTTTACTAGGAACTGATAGAAGCCACAAAGCTGCTATATACTGCTGAGGAGAAAAGGTATTTATCAGTTTATAGTTACTAAAATAATTGCATTTCCATGTTCTGTGTACTGTGGGAGACCAGATATAGTGAGTGCTGGGTCTATGCATTAAGATTTACCTGAGCCCCATCTCCATCCAGCAATGTTGCATCAGAGACTCAGCCATCCAGGACTTTCTCTCTTTGTTGGCTGAGACACAGCAGCAGCACCATTGGCTTCCGCTGCTGTCAATCAAAGTCAGTTAGTCAATGAGGTGAGGGAGGGGGCATGGCCGAATCATGGCTTCATGTCCAAATAGACACATAGAGCTGTGGCTTGGCTCAGGTGCCCCCATACCAAACTGCTTGCAGATTGAAGAGGAAGAGGATCAGGGCTGCACTGTGCAAAACCACTACACAGAGCAGGTAAACGTGTTTGTTATTTTTATATATGTTAAAAAAAAGATGAGACTTTCCGATCACTTTATTGAATGTGTCAAAATTGTGCCAGTGATTGTGCCACGCCACAAAAAATGAAAGAGTTTAATGGCAGTGTGAAATTTGGGGTAACGTTGCTCCAGCATTGGTGTGAGGGAACAATGTCCTTGACTATGTGGTATTGCTGGAAGAAAAAATGCCCTTGTGTGCATGGTGTCACTAAAAGATAAAAATTCTGCTGGATTGAGGAGATACCGTCCCTTATACAAAATGTCTCTTATGCCGCGTACACACGAAGGGACTATCCCGCGGGATTATCCGCTGGACTCAAGTCCAGCGGACAATCCCCTCGTGTGTGGGCGTCGGCGGACTTTTTTTCCCCAAAGTCCGGCGGACTAAAGTTTTAAGTTTTGTTTTAAAATTATCCGCTGGACTTGGCAGTCCGGCGGACAATCCCGCCGTTAGTAGGCTAGTCCGCCGGACTTTTGAAATGAACGGACTTGCCGCTCATCGGAAAGTCCGTTCATTTAGCACGTGACTTCAGGTATACGTAGCTAGCGTAGGCAGTGAATGCAGCCGCGCTAGCCCCGTCACCTGGCATGGATTTAAAGGGACTCCCCACGCCAAAAAACGGCGTGGGGGTACCCCCAAATCCATCTCAGACCCTTATCCGAGCACGCAGCCCGGCAGGCCAGGAAAGGGGTGGGGACGAGTGAGCGCCCCCCCCCCCTCCTGAGCCGTACAAGGCCGCGTGCCCTCAACATGGGGGGGTGCCCTGGGGAAAGGGGGGCCGTGCGCCCCCCCCACCCCAAAGCACCTTGTCCCCATGTTGATGATGACAAGGGCCTCTTCCCGACAACCCTGGCCGTTGGTTGTCGGGGTCTGCGGGCGGGGGCTTATCGGAATCTGGGAGCCCCCTTTTATAAGGGGGGCCCTCAGATCCCGGCCCCCCACTCTATGTGAATGAGTATGGGGTACCCCTACCCATTTACCTAAGGTGTAAAATGTAAAGTAAAAAAACACACACTTTTGAAAAAATATTTTATTGCACAGCTCCGGGGTCTTCTTCCGTCTTGGGGGTCTTCTCGCCGGACTCCTCTGCCATTTACCTAGCTCTTTTACCGAGCGGAGAAGTCCGGCTACCTTCTTCGTCGTTGCCGCCGTCATCTGGGGGTCTCGATCCGCCTTCGGGGGTCTTCCGGGGTCTCTTCTGTTCTTGCCGCGGTCGTCGTTTTCCGCGCCGCCGGCGCCTTCTTCTTCTTCTTCTTCTTCTTCCGATGTTGACCCGTCGCTCTCTCTGGCCGGAATGGCAGAGCCGCGCTGTGCTGGGACTTATATAGGGACAAGGGGACAGGGTCACATGCTCATGTCACATGGTGACCCCGCCCCCTTGTGATGTCACAGTCCCAGCATCCTCCGGGACTGTGACATCACAAGAAGAAGAAGAAGAAGAAGGCGCCGGCGGCACGGAAAACGACGACCGCGGCAAGAACAGAAGAGACCCCGGAAGACCCCCGAAGGCGGATCGAGACCCCCAGACGACGGCGGTGACGACGAAGAAGGTAGCTGGACTTCGCTGCTCGGTAAAAGAGCTAGGTAAATGGCGAGAAGACCCCCAAGACGGAAGAAGACCCCCGGAGCTGTGCAATAAAATATTTTTTCAAAAGTGTGTGTTTTTTTACTTTACATTTTACACCTTAGGTGAATGGGTAGGGGTACATCGTACCCCATACTCATTCACATAGGGTGGGGGGCCGGGATCTGAGGGCCCCCTTATAAAAGGGGGCTCCCAGATTCCGATAAGCCCCCGCCCGCAGACCCCGATAACCAACGGCCAGGGTTGTCGGGAAGAGGCCCTTGTCCTCATCAACATGGGGACAAGGTGCTTCCCCAGGGCACCCCCCATGTTGAGGGCACGCGGCCTGGTACGGCTCAGGAGGGGGGGGCGCTCGCTCGTCCCCACCCCTTTCCTGGCCTGCCGGGCTGCGTGCTCGGATAAGGGTCTGAGATGGATTTGGGGGGGGACCCCCACGCCGTTTTTCGGCGTGGGGATTCCTTTTAAATCCATGCCAGGTGACGGAGCTAGCACGCCGGCATTTACTGCCTACGCTAGCTACGTATACCTGAAGTTACGTTCTAAATGAACGGACTGCTCCGTGTGTGGGCAAGTCCGTTCATTTTCAAAAGCCCCGCGGACTTTGTCCAGCGGATTGTCCGCCGGAGAAGTCCGGGCGTGTGTGGGCAAGTCACACGCTCGGAAAGTCCGGCAAACCCCCGCTGGAAAGTCCGGCGGATTGTCCGCTGGACTAGGTCCGGCGGACAAAGTCCTTTCGTGTGTACGCGGCATTAGAATTGCCTGAGGATGAATGAATCTGTAAATTCAAAGATTTTATGTACAGCTGTCATTATGGTATAGCATAGATAACCACTCATGTATGTTACCACAGGTGATGGATTAGAGTAAACTTCTCAACAAAGTCCTTATATCCATCCATCAAGCTCAGGTTGATTAACACACCCTTAGGATATGATCACTGCTAGATATATATTGCACACATATCAAGCAGAATTCCATATTGGATCACACTTAGCCCAGCACACAATAACTCTTTTAATGGTAGATCTGCAGAGTCGTATATCTTCAAGTGGGGCAAATATATAATTGTCACCATGCATAGAGATCCTTATGTACCCACATCCAATAGGGGATTCCCTTTTTACCGATAGAGGCAATTGATATAAATACATGTCCAATCCATGGTGGGCAGCACATCCCTCTTACCACCCACCGTGGATTTGTATCCCTGTCCTATGAGGACCTATTCCCCAGTCTATCTCCAAAGTAAAGTAAGCAGCTATTGTGGCCAATGCTATGCTAGGAGTGATGCTGCAGTGACTCCTGCAACCCTAGGTTCACACCTATGGCGTTTTACAGTTTGCGGAAATGCACTACAGTCCATTTAACATGGTCGGGGGCTTTTTTTTCCTGCATTTTGTGTGTAATAGACTTCAATGGAATTGCACCAGAAACACAAGTGTTGTGTTTGTGATGTGATTTTTTGATGTGTTTTGCATTTTTTTCCTTTTTAAAAACTGTATATAGCTGATTTCTAAGGAGTGGGACGGCCGCAGCGTCCTTAACAACCGATGAGTCATCAGTTGTCAGTGGGGTTCCCCACTGAGAGCTGATGACTCATCGGTTGTTAAGGATGCTGCGGGTGGCTTCCCTGCCCACTCCTTTGCAACCAGCAATGTACAGTGTGTTTGCAGTGTGTTTTAAAAAATAAAATGCAAAATGCACGAAAACTGCATGCAAAAAGCATAAAAAACAAGGGTTTAAAGATGCAAAACGCACTGCAAAACATGCCTGAAGAACGCATCAAGCGCAGCCAAATAGATGTGAACCTAGACTAAATCAGCATCAAGCTGGAGAACTGAGCATGTTCAGTACTGAGCAGGCAACATTAAAGTGGAAGTAAACCCCCCCTATCGTTTTCAGCCAAGGAAGCTGCCATCTTTGCCTCTGTTTAATCTTCAACTGCCACAGTGCTGCACATGTGATCCGTTATGACACCAGCCATTGGATGGTTTGACTGTTTGGTTGAGAGCACAGCCAATGTGCAGTTAGCATTCACGGCATGCCTTTTTTTTTTTTAGACTGTTAAATCGATGGGTTTACTTCCACTTTAATAAAAACTGGAATTCAAGGGAGAGTTCCGGCAAGTTCTATGGTATACTCATTCAAATACCTTTTATTCATATCACTTGCAGATAAAGTGGAAATGTAGTTTCGTCCTTTATAAATAGATTTAGACTCAAGCAAACAAGGGCCCGTTTACAGTGATACTCTTTAAGGGCAGTTAAGAAATAAATTAAAGGGGTTCTTAATGTCAAATCCAAAAGAAAAATGTTCTGGTTTCGGATAGAATGGGAAACAGATTTGAACATCCATTCTGTTGTTACTGCTATTTGGGGCTGCATTGGAGAGATTTACCCACAATTCCTGCACTGTTAACAACCGTTTCACCAGACAGAAAGTAAAGGAAAATCTATAACCAAAATAAAAATCGAACAGGGGTTTTACCTTTCCGCTACTCTATTAAAGATTTCTTTTTCTGTGAAGTGAATTTTGCCCACTTCCTGGCTGAAAGGACAGGAAATGAAGGGAAATTTCTCTAACTGAGCCCCGAATAGTAGTAAAAACTTGACATTTTCTTACATTTTTGCATCCATTACTCATTACCATGTTCTGCTCACATCTATCTAACAAGATTCATAGTATAAGACTCTAGAAAGATGTGGGGATCTTACACAGTACTATGAAGGTAAGTACTAATTTCCTAGTATGTACTAACGGTAGCACAAAATTTGCAAATGAAAAAATGGAACTGTATTTACAATTTTAGTTCATTTCATTAGTTCATGTTTACTACTTTATTACAATGTATAAACAGCTGTCTGTTATCATTTCTGAAGTAGGTATTTGGCGGTCCATATGGGGATTAGATGATTTTTGCTGACAGTGCTTAGGGCTGCCCAAGCTCTAAATATGGTTCTAAAACATTAGATTTTAGTCTATTAAATTAAATTTCTTTCCCCATGGAAACAAGCAGCCTATTAAAAGGGGCCATTTCGAGGATGTAAACTGAACAAATACTTCTTTACGGAAACCTAAAACATATTTTATTTATTTTACTTGCTTTCTGTTCCCATTAAACTGCCCCCAACCCTAGACTTATTACAGTTTAGTGCAAAGTTGAAATGCTGCCATGTTTTTCATTATCAAGGAATGTATATATAGTTTTCTTTATAAATGATATAATTTTAATTAAAAAAAACGAAGTCCTGTAATAATCCAATCTAATACCAACATTTCAAGTATTAGGTCACACAGCACATACCAAATGTATTAAACACCTTTAACAGAAACATACACAAGCATAGAATTTAGAAATAGGATAGTGCTATCCAATCATTGGTTGTTTCAACATGAATCCCAGCAACATTTCTAATTATCTGATTGGTGGTACGTAAAAGTCATATATGTTTCTTAATTTAACAGAGATTACTGTTTATCTATAACCTTTTTCTTTAGGATTGTGTAGAAAATGGTTAAAATGACTGCCAGTTTATTTTTTGCTATTTAAGTATCATTATATGCCAACAGAACACGTGTCCCCATTAGAAGATTTACTCTTACCTTTTGTTTTGGGGATAACTCTAAAATGTTGTAATTCTCCTTGCTAGAAAAAATGTAGCGCTAAAAAAGAATGTTATGAACATATATAAATAAATGCTGAAACATTGAAGTCCCAAAGAGTGAAAAAAATTTGAAAATGGGGTATAACCCTATAATAAGTGGTCCTATGGCCACAATCCTAAAAGAAATAAATAATATAAGTGGCAGTCCAACTGTGAAATGTTGATCTCTTGCACTCTTACCGAAATGGATGGATCCGAATGTCGTACGACACCGAATCAAACGAGCATGAATATCCCAATGGATCTATTCATCCAGATGGAACCAGGAACTCAGTGGTGTCTCCTCTCTACTGGAAAGGTCTCCATGGTGTCCAACAAACATAGGGAATCTTACTCCGCCAATGATGAAGCCCACTCTAATCCAATCATGACATATGGAAAAAGAGGTAATACTCCAATAGTGTAGGTCAAAAAAATTTGGTTTATTAAACCGACAGATATAAAAAGTTTAAAAAGTGATCACGTACAAAATAAAAAAGCAATGTGGAGAGCGGTAAGCCTATTCCGATGCGTTTCGTCCAAATCTGACATTTACAGGGGCTTCTCCTTACTTTCTGTTTCAATGCAATAGTCACAAAGGGACCTAAACCAATGTCATAAAGCCGTGACAAAAAAGAGGGGGGATTGGGTGGGGAGCTCCGCTGGATGGTCTTCCCTCTGAGGACTGGCCACGGACCTAGAGAGGGGGTCCCTTTTATACTGACCCCCCCCCCGGAATTCCAGAACCTTCCATGGGGGTCATATGACCTATTTCGCCAATAGGAAAATAGGGGGGGGGGCCATGTTTCCAGAACTTTCCAGGTCAACTGACCTGGACAGCCAATTACAGACCTTGTAACTTGTAACTTGAAACTGTCCCCTGTCACGATGCTATAAGGAAAAGGGGGGTCTTAAAACAAGCTTACCCTTCTTTTCCTTGTATTGACATTGGGACCTTTTTTTTCTAGTGTGCCACTTTTCAAACACCTTTTACTCAAACTGTTTTGCAAACTGTAGCCTGTGGTAGAATGTGAGCAAATCAAATGAGGTTTTGTGCAAAGACTTGTCCACACAAAGCTGAAAAGGGGGGATTCAGAAAGTCTGCGTTATTAAAACTTTGTTGCCCTTAAATGAAAGAATTAATGGGATGTTTATTTCCTTTCATCCATCCACCAAGATACCTCAGTGCAACTTCAGGAAAGTTTTGGAATGGTTAAAAAAAACTCTCTGCATTCAGGAGTGCAATATACAGTACACATGTAAGGTGAAGATTTAAACAACCAGATAATGAAGCCTTACTTGGCAATCTTAAGATTAAGGCACTGGTACAAAAAAGCTTCCATCTATTTATTTCAATTTGTATGTACTATTCTCATGTAATGTATAAATCTGCAGGAAGACCTGGTTCCTTGCTAAAATATTAAGAAGATATCATTACAGCCCTAATTTACCAAAAAGGCTCTGCACCAAAAAGGCAATGGTTCTAAATCCAGTCAACAGGCCCAAACTCAAAGGAAACCCCCCAAAAAAGATGCACCAAATATGGAATATGGCATTATTGTCCCTCAGGTCTCTCACAACCTGGCCTCCACATTAAGGGCTACCTCTGTCACTAACATGGCTCACTACAATACTATTCTAAGGCATTAGGCTGCACTGTGTGTTTAAAGTGTTTTTCTCACACGCCTGACTAGTTGTAATTTTCCTTTTATGTGATCTCCTGTGTACTGACTTTTTGCCTGTTTTTTTGACCATGCCTGTTACCTGGACCAGTCCTTTGTCTGCATAACGAGTACCTCTCTACCTGCTGCCAGAACTGACACTTGACTGTTTATTGACACTGTTCATGCCTGCCTCTTGGACCAATCCTTTGCCTGTTTTCTGACCATGTCTCTACCTTCTGCCGAGACCAATCCTTTGACTATTTGCTGACCAACCCTTTGCCTGTATATTTACCACATCTCTGCCTGCTGCTGGAACTGACACTTGTTTATTGACCAACATTTTGCTCACTGCCTATCCTTTGCCTCTTTGCTGACCACGTCTCTGTCTGCCCTCTTGGCTGATCCTTTGGCTCTTTGCTGACCACGTCTCTGTCTGACATTTGGACTGACCCCCTAACATGTCACATTTACTTGGATTCCTGCTGAGACATCAGTCCCAGCCATCCTCTGTTACATGTGTGAGACTCTTCCACAGCCTAGTAGCATAGAGGGACTCAAAATCCAAGGAGCACCAGGCTTTATATTGCAAAAATGTACACATTTCATTTCCTGACTACCTTTCACATTTTTGGAGGGACTGAATGCCAGGACACTAGAAACACTGGAAAAACGACGAAATTTTGGAAAGCCAACATCCCATGGAATTTGCAAAGAGGCATGATAAGTCTTTTGAAGATTTCATTTTTTTGTTGCAAATTTTTGGAAAACAAAGAAAGAAAATGAAAATGCTTTTTTTTTTTTTACACAAATTTGTCATTTTACTAAGTTATTTCTCAAACAAACCATCTGTATACTTAGAATTACACCCCAAAACACATTCTGCTACTCTGTTTGAGTAGAGTCTTCAAGGAGTACATTTAGAGTGGTGTTATAAACTATGCAGCTGATTTCCTGATTACCTATCACATTTTCAGAGGCCCTGACGTTCTCTCGAGTATGGGGATAACACACGTGTGAAACCTTTTTTGCAGCCTAACCACATAGAGGAACCCATAATCCAATAACCGCCTACAGGTATCCAAAGCACATACATTACACATCTGATTTCCTGACAAAACTCTATGAAAGCCTTAAGGTGCTCATTGGATTATTGGCTCCTCCATTCAGCTAGGTTGCAAATAGTTTCACACATGTGGTATCCCCATGCATTTATTTGGAACTAAAGAAATGTAGCAGAATATATTTTGACCTAAGTCTATGAAGAAATATTGTTTATTTGTTATGTGTTATAACAGAAAGTACAATTTAAAAAATAAACGTTCAGTATTTTTTCCTATATATACTAAAAAATAAAAATTCAGTGGTGAACGAATACCACCAAAAGAAGGTTCTGTCTGTCTTGAAAAGGATAGAAAGTTAATGTGGGTACAGTGTTGCATAACTAAGTAATTGTCAGTCCAATTATCACGTTGTTGAGAACTGAAAAATGGCCTGGAAATTAAGGCAGTGAAATATGACAGGACTGAAGTGATTAATTATAAACTTTGTAGACCCCTTGTGCAAAATAGAATATTTGATTTCATATCTACACTAATTAAAGTATACCTAAAGTATTTTTCTTTAGTTCTGAATGGAGTTGGAAAAGAATAGTGCCACTGTGAAGTTTTTTTGTAATCTGTGTCTTCACTAGGTAGATAAGCCTCTTTATTTGATCATTGTCCCTGAAACAGTAAAGCTGGCCATACATGGATTGAAATTTGAACAACTCAGCAGGATTTTGATCCATTTATGGCTGCGGTTTCCGTTTGAGAGGAGTTAATCTACTTGATGACAGTCCAAACTGGAGTGTCAGTATACTTCTGCTTGATCAGCACATGCAGCTAAACAGCTGCAGTACTGATCTGTGTATTCTGGCAGAGGAGGAGTCCTGCTGCCATAATACAATAGCAAAACTGGGGGATACCCCCATCTACCTCAAATATGTGGATGGAAGAATTCTTTTTTTTAACTGGCTAATCAAAAAAAAATGGCCATCTTTAGTGATGGGAAATTAAACATTTTAATGGTGTTACCAGAACAAGAGATGAGGAGGAATCTCCTGATGAAAACACCTGTTCTGGTGCCAAAGCTGTTGTAGAAGGGATTTTCCCAAAATTTTAGAAGTTTCCTCTCACTTCCTGCTGTATCTACAGTAAGTGAAGGTAAATCCCCTAAGGGGACACAACAACAATTCACAGGGATTCAACCCATATCAATTGTATTTATTGGAAAATTATCTAAAATTAAAATTGGATATACAGTATATATTTTAACGATCTCTATTAAAGATGCTGTACAACAAATAAGGCTATCAAAACAATAGTTAATAATTAGTAGAGCAATGTACTAGTTGGTTAGCCATTGTTTTGTAAAAAGCATATCTACAGCTTATATAAAAATTATGATTGGGGTGAATTTTATTTAAAAAAATCTTTACTTATTCTTGCTTGGACTAGAGTCCAATATGGGATCAATGGCATGTCCCATATAACCCATTTTTTGGAAAGTACTTAACCACTTGCCTACCAAGCACTTAAACCCCCCTCCCATCCAGACCAATTTTCAGCTTTCAGTGCTCTCACGCTTTGACTGACAATTACTCAGTCATGCAACACTGTACCCAAATTAATTTTTTGTCCTTTTTTCCCACAAATAGAGCTTTCTTTTGGTGGTATTTGATCACCTCCTGGGTTTTTTATTTTTTGCGCTATAATTGAAAAAAGACCGAAAATTTTGAAAAAAAAAAAAACGCATTTTTCTTTGTTTCTGTGATACAATTTAGGAAATTATTAATTTTTCTTCATAAATTTTGGCCACAATTTATACTGCCACATATCTTTGTTAAAAATAACCCAAATTAGTGGAAATTTTTTGGTCTTTGTGAAAGTTACAGACTCTACAATCTGTGGTGCGAATTATACAAAATTGATCACACCTGATGCACTGGTGGCCAATCTCATTTCTTGCGACCCGAACAAGTCAGGAAAGTGCAAATACCCCCCAAATGACCCCTTTTTTGAAAGTAGACATTCCAAGGTATTTAGTAAGAGGCATGGTGAGCTTTTTGATGTTGTCATTTTTTCCCACAATTCTTTGCAAAATAAATAATTTTTTTATTTTTTATTTTTTTTCTACAAAATTGTCATTGTAATATGTTATTTCTCTCACATGGCATGTGTATACCACAAATGACACCCCAAAATAGATTCTGCTACTCCTCCTGATTATTACGATACCACATGTGTGGGACTTTTACACAGCCTGGCCACTTAGAGAGGCCCAACATGCAGGGAGCGCCATCACGTGTTCTAGGAGCATAAATTACACATCTAAATTGTTGACTACCTATTACACTTTTGAAGGCCCTGGAGCAACAGGACAATGACGTGGCACTGATGACACTGACACGTGGCACTGATGACACGTGACATTGACGTGGCACTGATGACACGTGACACTGACGTGGCACTGATGACAGATGGTACTAATACGGGGCACTGATGACACGTGACACTGATGAGAGATGGCACTAATATGTGGCACTGATGAGAGATGGCACTCATACATGGCACTGATATCACGTGGCACTAATATGTGGCACTGATGAGAGATGGCACTAATACGTGGCACTGATGACAGACGGCACTAATACGTGGCATTGATGACACATGACACTGATGACACTGATGACAGATGGCACTGATACGTGGCATTGATGACAGGTGACACTGATGACAGATGGCACTAATACGTGACACTGATGACAGATGGCACTAATATGTGGCACTGATGACAGATGGCACTATGTGGCACTGATGACAGATGGCACTAATGACAGGTGGCACTGATGACAGGTGGCACTGACTACAGATGGCACTGACTACAGATGGCACTGGCAGATGGCACTGACTACAGATGGCACTGGCAGATGGCACTGACTACAGATGGCACTGGCAGATGGCACTGGGGATGGCACTGGCAGATGATGGCACTGGGGATGGCACTGGCAGATGGCACTGGGGATGGCACTGGCAGATGGCACTGGGGATGGCACTGGGGATGGCACTGGCAGATGGCACTGGGGATGGCACTGGCAGATGGCACTGGCGATGTCACTGGGCACAGATGGCATTGGGGACAGATTGCAGTGGTGGCAGTGGGCACAGATGGCATTCATTTTTATTTATTTTTTTTAAAACTTACGGCGCTGCAGCCGTTCATCTCCCCCTCCTCACACGCTGTCTCTGTGTGAGGAGGGGGAGCGGCGCTGAGAGATGATCTCATATGTTTACATATGAGATCATCTCTCATTGGACAGGGCGATCGCGCTGTAAACGGCCACTGTGATTGGCCGTTTACAGCGATCTGTGATTGGCCGTGTCCGAGGGACACGGCCAACACAGAATTTCCCTGCTGCGCGCTCGTGAGCGCGCACAGGGAACGAGGAAAGGGGAGGCCGTCATATGATGTCCTCCCGGGATTTCACATCCACGCTGTGGCCGTCATTCGGCTACGGCCGGATTTGAAGTGGTTAATAAAGAATTGGAGCAAGGGCCACTGTTCTAGTGGCTGATACATTTTCAATTTGGAATAATATTAAAGCGTAACTCCACTTTTGTTGAGAAAAAAACATTCCCTTCTGGGTGATCTATGTAAATTGCAACATCATTTTTTGCAGATTCCTACCTTTTGTTATTCTGAAGTAATCCATGTGTTTGGCTGTGCCTCTGCACTGAGTGGGGGTCTAATGGGAGTGGTTTCATGATTAGTGCAGCTGCAGGGCACTAATGAGGAAATCTGCTGGACCTGCATCATTATAGACGTTTAAAAGTATCTCTCCCAAAATGACATTTTTGTTGCAGGGGATACCTAAAATCTGACTTGTATCTTAGGCAGACTTCTGGGAAAATTGGTGGGCCAATCACACAAGCAGGAAAATATGTTTCTGGGGAGTAGTCAGTACACAATCTGTGTACAGAACAACTCCATGTAGCCATATTGCACCGCATTCTCAAAAAATTACAGTGGCTGCAGATTGAAAAGGAAAGGTAATTTTTAATCACATCCAATTACAATATGATTAGTGTCACAATTATATGTGCTATATAATTTTTTTCTGTATTTCCTTTTTCCCCTCCCACGAAAGTGGAGTTACCCTTTAATAATAATAATGTTTACAATTACTACAAAAAAAAAACATTTTGGAAGACCTGATTATATCAGTGGAATGCACCTCTGTGTGTGGTCTTTTCTATTTGCCAAAAGGAACAGAGAACCCAGCATGGAATCATAAGGTTAACACCTTCCTTACATATCAACAAAGCAATGTTGTTACAGTTACTTTTGATATCCATTTGTACCACATGTAAGAGTTACATAGAGTACATTCCACTTCCAGAGTTTAAATTACATAGATTACTCCTGTAAACATGTACACCCTTATATTACATATGTCAAAACACATTCAAGTTGTAGACCACCATTTTGTAAACTTCCTTTTTTAACCTATATTTAAAGTCGAAAGTTGTAAACATTGTTGTAAAAGTATGGGTTTAAACAAATACCTATATTTTCTTTGGTTTAATGTTACAAGCGTTCTTTTTACCTTTTCCACATACAGTGCCCTAGCCTGTTATAATTAACTCAGTAACTTAGCACAGAGCTTGGGAAGCTATTCATCAGATGACACAAGGTCCGGGAGATGTCTATTACTGTAACTATCACTAGTTTTCACACTAGATCTATTCCTTTAGCATTAGGGGATGCATTGAGGTTTGTTTGAGAGAACCAGTACCTGATAACGATGGGCCTCAAGCAATTTGGCACTCCAAGTGCCCAAGTGGGTGCCAGCAGTGAGCACAGCTTTATGGGCAACATGCCTGCCTCATTGAATGAAGAAGTACAGTACATGTCACTTCTAATCTCTCTTATTTGTTTCCTTTCAGTTTGTTAGGCCCTATTCACACCTAGGGATTTGAAATTACTGGCAGACCACGATTCCAAATCGCACTAAAATGTTGGCAAAACGTGCAACACACATTTGGGTGCCATCCATTCTTATTGACACCCCAATTACGGTGCGATTTTGCTGTGATTGTCGTTTGACAAAAACGTGTAGAAATCTCTGCAAAAGGCATGTGAAGAAGTCATGTGAAGTTCATCACCCTAAGAGGTGTAGGAGCTTCTTTTGCACAACAAATGGCTGCCCAATGTTCTTTCATGAAACCTACACATGTGTAAATCTCAAAAAAAAAAAAAAATATGAGCCGAAATGTGCATTGCCACTACAAGAAGTGTGAATGATTCCTTCAATTTACCATTGAAAGCACAAAACAACTCCCCCTGTCATGGAAAAGTGAGAGCTGACAACACATCTAATAGCATAAAAATAATACTTTCAGCCAATTGGGAAAGGAAGGATGATGGCACTGGATCTAAGGCTGGGTTCACATACAGTGGATATAAAAGGTCTACACACCCCTGTTAAAATGTCAGGTTTCTGTGATGTAAAAAAATGAGACAAAGATAATAATTTCAGAACCTTTTCCACCTTTAATGTGACCTATAAACTGTTCAAATCTTTTAGGTGGAGGGAAGTAAAAATAAAAAATAAAATAATATGGTTGCATAAATGTGCACACCCTCAAACTGTTACAGCACCCTTTGATTTTATTAAAAGTCATTTTGGGTATGAATTTATCAGCATGGCACATCTTGACTTGGCAATATTTGCCCACTCTTCTTTGCAAAAACACTCCAAATCTGTCAGATTGTGAGGGCATTTCCTGTGCAAAGCCCTCTTCAGATCACCCCACAGATTTTCAATCAGATTCAAGTCTGGGCTCTGGCTGGGCTATTCCAAAACTTGAATCTTCTGGTGAAGCCATTCCTTTGTTGATTTGGATGTATGCTTTGGGTTGTTTGTCATGCTGAAAGATGAAGTTCCTCTTCATGTTCAGCTTTCTAGCAGAAGCCTGAGGGTTTTGTGCCAATATTGACTGGTATTTGGATCTGTTAGTAATTCCCTCTACCTTGACTATGGCCCCTGTTCCAGCTGAAGAAAAACAGCCCCAAAGCATGATGCTGCCGCCGCCATGCTTCACTGTGGGTATAGTGTTCTTTTGGTGATGTGCAGTGTTGTTTTTGCACCAAACATAGCTTTTGGAATTATGGACAAAAAGATCAACCTGGGTTTAATCAGACCATAACACATTTCCCACATGCTTTTGGGAGACTTCAGATGAGTTTTTGCAAAATTTAGCAACTGGCTGATTAAAAACAAAATCGATGTATGACCACCTATGAATGGAATAGCAGGAGGAATGCAAGGGTCACTTTAATTACAATGATCAAAACACAAAAAACAGTGTCCTTAATGACATGGCACTATATTTTATTTAAGACAGAATTGGATCCATAAGTACAAAATTCCTCTATCAAATGTAGATTTGCCTGAGAAATAACTACTGCTTTCAGAGAAGGGAACATATTTCAGTTCACACAGGAAAAAAAAAAATCTTAAACATTCCTAAGTAAGACATTTCTATTGGAGCTCCTACATTTTTTAAAACACAAAATAATCCCATATGCAGTAAATATGTTGAGGATCTAATGTAATGAATGAGGGCAGATTGCAAGATAAATAAACATGGTAAATTTTAGCTCACTGAATCAGCATCCACTTTACTCAGAGAATGTCTAATTTTTTCCACATTGATAATAATCAAGTCTCTTAATCTACTATTGAATCATATTTGGGTGATGAAAGGTTGCGATATGGATCAACTTTTCTATTGCATAAACTTTCTATGTTTTGTTATGTTTTGCTGATGCTGAACATGTTCCCTTGTGGACATCAAAGCTTCTCCCGTTACTTGTATATTCTCATGTGAGAACCATTTTATAATGATCTTTATTAAATAATGCACCTTGTGGTAACACAGAGATTTTCTATTAACTGCAAGACCAAGATGCATCGCTGGGATGCTATTTAAATACCGTTAGCATGCTCTAGGCTTCTAAAACCTTTTAATGTTGGCTTGAATATAGCTTGAAATATAGATCCTTGTATCTGATTACATATAGCACAGGAATACCCACTACTCCCATTCAGAGTGTCCATGCCTGTGGTTATTAAGCTATTCAGTTTATCATCAACTGTCTAAAAAGAAACAGAACACAATGGAGCTCTTTTCATAACAAAGACTCAGGAAATGTCAGTATAAATTTAGCTACCATCTATTAATCAAACCTGAAGACAAAGTCTATGGGTGTACAGGAAACACTAATGCTTGATAAGTGCTGATTTATAGTGGAGCAGAATAAGGCAAGAGAACAGTGACATAAACTAAATTCTAATGTCTTGGCTTGGTATAGTTATTTAATCTTTCTAAGACCAGCAAATCAGGGATTTGTAAAAAAAAAAATGTTAAACATAACTATGTCTACTTATAGTAAATATTCAATATAATTAAAAATCATACTCTATGGGGGCAGCACTCCTTAATAGGACAGCATACATAAATTATACTGTAACACAGCCTATAGATGTGCCTATTTCACATAAAGAAATAGCTCCTGTCTAAAAATGGGGATCATTTTTAGCTTCAACTATCAGAGATATTCAAAAACTCA
This sequence comes from Lithobates sylvaticus, assembly GCA_028564925.1. Taxonomy (NCBI): domain Eukaryota; kingdom Metazoa; phylum Chordata; class Amphibia; order Anura; family Ranidae; genus Lithobates; species Lithobates sylvaticus. The sequence continues at coordinate 338,605,461 of CM053026.1, read as the reverse complement.
AAATGACGAGTAACTTATCAGTATTAGAAAAACAAGCATTGGAAAGCCTGACTAACCAACAACAACGTACCTTAAAACTATCTGATAAAGGTGGTAACATAGTAGTGATTAGGGATGAGCCGAACACCCCCGGATTCGGTTCGCACCAGAACCTTCAAACTGACCGAAAGTTTGTGCGAATTTTCGAACCCTATTCGTTACAATGGACGCGAACGTTCAAAATCAAAAGTGCTAATTATAACGGCCAATATGCATGTTAATGTCATAAAACAGGTTTGGGGACCCGGGTCCTGCCCCAGGGGACATATATCAATGCAAAAAGAACTTTTAAAAACTAACGTTTTTTCGGGAGCAGTCATTTTAATGATGCATAAAGTGAAAAAAAAAGTGAAATATTCCTTTAAATATGGTAACTGGGAGGTGTCTAAAGTATGCCTGTGAAGTGGCATGTGTTTCCCGTGTTTAGAACTGTCCCTGCACAAAATGACATTTGTAAAGGAAAAAAAGAAGCCATTTAAAACCACTTGCGGCTTTAATGTCATGTCTTGTCCTGGCAATATGGCTGAAAATCCTTGAGAAAAATGGCATGGCTACCCCATCACCCCCCCCCCCCCAACCCCAGCCACTTTGGGTCTTGTATGAATATTAAGGGGAACCCCGCACCCAAAATAAAACCCTATACCTACAACCCTATATACTCTGAACAGCAGTATACAGGCGGTGCAAACAAGACAGGGACTGTAGGTTTGTTCTTAAGTAGAATCTGAACAGGTACATTTTTAAGTGTAGCTCCATCCAAAAAAAAAATCAATTTTTAAGCTTTATGAAGAACATAGGGAGGGGTTATCACCCCTGTAACATTTGCTGTCTTTGCACATCTGTTCAGAACATTTCACCTCACTTTCCGTCCCAATGACAAATGTTTTTGGAAAAGTGGGGTTTTAATTGAAACAAGGATTGGTGATAAAGCATCAGTAGAGAGGCGATACCTTTTTCCCAAGTTAAATCTAACAGGATAGAATTTCCCTTCCTAGGGGTAGATTTCCTCTCACTTCCTGTTTTCTCCTTCCGTTTGCAAGTAGGAGTCGTTTGTAAGTTGGATGTTTGAAAGTAGGGGCCTGCCGTATATACTCTGCAGAAATTTGCCCCATTAGATGTTGGTGTAGCCACAAGAATGTAAGCCCTCACAGTTACTCTTGGTGGGCGCAGGAATGGGCCCTGCTTTGAATTATTAGATCAAGATTTGTAATTGCATGCACCTGTTGAACAGGGCAGAAAAATTGGGCCTTTGGTGGTGGTGGTGGTGGTGGACGGTGTTGCCACAAGACTGTAAGCCCTCACAGTTACTCTTGGTGGGCGCAAGAATGGGCCCTGCTGTGAATTATTAGATCAAGATTTGTATTTGCATGCACCTGTTGAACAGGGCAGAAAAATTGGGCCTTTGGTGGTGGTGGTGGACGGTGTTGCCACAAGACTGTAAGCCCTCACAGTTACTCTTGGTGGGCGCAGGAATGGGCCCTGCTTTGAATTACAGTGGTGTGAAAAAGTGTTTGCCCCCTTCCTCATTTCCTGTTCCTTTGCATGTTTGTCACACTTAAGTGTTTCGGAACATCAAACCAATTTAAACAATAGTCAAGGACAACACAAGTAAACACAAAATGCAATTTGTAAATGAATGTGTTTATTATTAAAGGTGAAAAAAAATCCAAACCATCATGGCCCTGTGTGAAAAAGTGATTGCCCCCCTTGTTAAAACATACTATAACTGTGGTTGTCCACACCTGAGTTCAATTTCTCTAGCCACACCCAGGCCTGATTATTGCCACACCTGTTCACAATCAAGGCATCACTTAAATAGGAGCTGCTTGACACAGTAAGGTCCACCAGAAGATCCTTAAAAGCTATACATCATGCCGAGACCCAAAGAAATTCAGGAACAATTGAGAAAGAAAGTAATTGAGAACTATCAGTCTGGAAAGGGTTATAAAGCCATTTCCAAAGCTTTGGGAATCCAGCGAACCACAGTGAGAGCCATTATCCACAAATGGCGAAGACATGGAACAGTGGTGAACCTTCCCAGGAGTGTCCGGCCGCCCAAAATTACCCCAAGAGCGCAGCGACAACTCATCCAAGAGGTCACAAAAGACCCCACAACAACGTCCAAGGAACTGCAGGCCTCACTTGCCTCAGTTAAGGTCAGCGTTCATGCCTCCACCATCAGGAAAAGACTGGGCAAAAATGGCCTGCATGGCAGAGTTCCAAGGAGAAAACCACTGCTGAGCAAAAAGAACATCAAAGCTCATCTCAATTTCTCCACAACACATCTTGATGATCCCCAAGACTTTTGGGACAACATTCTGTGGACCGATGAGACAAAAGTGGAACTCTTTGGAAGGTGTGTGTCCAAGTATATCTGGCGTAGAAGGAACACTGCATTTCAGAAAAAGAACATTATACCAACAGTAAAATATGGTGGTGGTAGTGTGATGGTCTGGGGCTGTTTTGCTGCTTCAGGACCTGGAAGACTTGCAGTGATAAAAGGAACTATAAATTCTGCTGTCTACCAAGAGATCCTGAAGGAGAATGTCTGACCATCTGTTCGTGTACTCAAGCTGAAACGAACTTGGGTTCTGCAGCAGGACAATGATCCTAAACACACCAGCAAGTCCACCACCGAATGGCTGAAGAAAAACAAAATGAAGACTTTGGAGTGGCCTAGCCAAAGTCCTGACCTGAATCCTATTGAGATGTTGTGGTATGACCTTGAAAAGGCCCTTCATGCTCGAAAACCCTCTAATGTAACTGAATTAGGACAATTCTGCAAAGATGAGTGGGCCAAAATTCCTCCAGGACGCTGTAAAAGCCTCATTGCACATTAGCACAAACGCTTGGTTGCAGTTGTTGCTGCTAAGGGTGGCCCAACCAGTTATTAGGTTTAGGGGGCAATCACTTTTTCACACAGGGCCATGATGGTTTGGATTTTTTTTCACCTTTAATAATAAACACCTTCATTTAAAAATTGCATTTTGTGTTTACTTGTGTTGTCCTTGACTATTGTTTAAATTGGTTTGATGTTCCAAAACACTTAAGTGTGACAAACATGCAAAGGAACAGGAAATGAGGAAGGGGGCAAACACTTTTTCACACCACTGTATTAGATCAAGATTTGTAATTGCATGCACCTGTTGAACAGGGTAGAAAAATTGGGCCTTTGGTGGTGGTGGTGGACGGTGTTGCCACAAGACTGTAAGCCCTCACAGTTACTCTTGGTGGGCGCAGGAATGGACCCTGCTGTGAACTATTAGATCAAGATTTGTAATTACACGCCCCTGTTAAACAGGGGCTGAAAAATTGTGCCTTAGGCACTGGTGCTGGTGCCACAACACTGCAACCCATCACAGATACTGTACTCTGAGCACAGCAATGAGACCTGTTGCAAAGCATTGCATAAAAAATTGTAATTACACGCCCCTGTTATACAGGGGCTGAAAAATTGTGCCTTAGGCACTGGTGCTGGTGCCACAACACTGCAACCCCTCACAGATACTGTACTCTGAGCACAGCAGTCAGACCTGTTGCGAAGCATTGCTTAAAAAATTGTAATTACACGCCCCTGTTAAACAGGGGCTGAAAAATTGTGCCTTAGGCACTGGTGCTGGTGCCACAACACTGCAACCCCTCACAGATACTGTACTCTGAGCACAGCAATGAGACCTGTTGCAAAGCATTGCATAAAAAAATGTAATTACACGCCCCTGTTAAACAGGGGCTGAAAAATTGTGCCTTAGGCACTGGTGTGGTGGCACCCAGAAACAAAAATGTTCTTCCAAGCTATCAAGGAATGGATCATTGAGGAGGAGGAAGAGGATAGTCAGTGAACATAACAGGACAGTCACTCAGCATCAGCATAGGCAGTCTTGAAGGGATGTGACATTATAAATTATTCAGTTATATCCGCTTCAGGTGCCTGGTAGCTGGTGGTGATCCAAGACTGATTCATCTTTATGAAGGTCAGTCGATCAACCGAGTCGGTGGACAGGCGCACCCTGTGATCGGTAACATATCCTCCAGCAGCACTGAATGTGCGTTCGGAAAGAACGCTGGATGCAGGACAGGCCAGTATCTCAATTGCATACTGTGCAAGCTCTGGCCAGTGATCCATCCTCAAGACCCAGTAAGCCAGAGGATTTTCGGTAGGAAAGGTGTCCAAGTCTGACCTTGCCCCTAGGTATTCCTGCACCATGTATATCAGACGCTGGCGATGGTTGCTGGAACCGATCATACCTTGGGGCTGCGGACTAAAAAATTGTCTGAACGCATCGGTCAGACATCTACCTTCCCCACCGCTCCTTCTGCTACTGACCGAAGCCTCAGCAACTGGTCGTCCAGGACCAGGAGTTTGTAACCTCCCAGTTTCTGGGAACGCGTTGCACAGACCTTTCTGCAAGGCCTCCCTGAGATGTCTCATCCTCTGCTCCCTCTGCGACAGGCAAGATAAGGTCCACAACCTTACCCTTGTACCGTGGATCAAGGAGAGTGGCCAGCCAGTAATGGTCCCTCTCCTTAATCCGAAGAATACGAGGATCCTTCCGCAGGCTTTGCAGGATCAGGGAGGCCATGCAACGTAGGTTAGCTGAGGCATTCGGTACAGAGTCTTCTGGGTCACATGATCGCCAGCCACCTCCTCCCAGCCACGTACAAGTCCACTGGTTTGTTGGGACTGTACATCATCCCTAAAAGACTGCTGCTGCTGATGCTGAGTGCCAGGCTCCACCTCCATGCTCACACAATCCTCCTCCTCCTCCTCATCCTCTTCCTGTGTGATGGGTGGGACAGAAGGAACACTGTCTGGATAAAGGGGGCCTTGAGAGGCAAGGAAGTCCTCCTCTTCCTGCCTCTGTTCTGCCTCAAGTGCCCTGTCCATTGTCCCACGCAGCGTAAGCTCCAACAGGTGGACAAGAGGTACAGTGTCACTGATGCATGCACTGTCACTGCTCACCATCCTCGTGGCCTCCTCAAATGGTGACAGGACAGTGCATGCATCCCTGATCATGCTCCACTTGCGTGGGGAAAAAAATCCAAGCTCCCCTGACCCTGTCCTGGTGCCGTAGTCGCAAAGGTACTCATTGATGGCCCTCTGCTGCGTGTGCAGTCGCTGCAGCATGGCCAACGTTGAGTTCCACCTGGTGGGCATGTCACATATAAGGCGGTTCTTGGGCAGGTTCAACTCCTTTTGCAGCTCAGCCAGCCGAGCACTGGCATTATACGATCGGCGGAAATGCACACAGACTTTCCTGGCCTGCCTCAGGACATCCTGTAAGCCTGGGTACCTGCCCAAGAACCGCTGCACCACCAGGTTGAGGACGTGAGCCATACAGGGCACATGGGTCAGCTGCCCCTGTCGCAGGGCGGAGAGGAGGTTGGTGCCATTGTCAGAAACCACCATTCCTGGCTTAAGCTGGCGTGGCATCAACCACCTCTCGGCCTGCCCCTGCAGAGCTGCCAGAACCTCTGCCCCAGTGTGGCTCCTGTCCCCCAAACACACCAGCGCAAGGCATGCCATCTTTTTGCCTGCGTACTCGCGTAGCCCCTTGTACGCCTACGGAGCACCGCTGGTTCCGAGGACAGAGCACTCTAAGAGGCCATGGAGGAAGAAGAAGAGGAGGGGGTGGAGGAGAGAGGTGTGTCACAACCAGTAGTAGCATTTTGGAGGCGTGGTGCAGAACAACCTCCAACACTACTGCACCTTGTCCTGCATCGCTCCCAGCTGCCAATAGAGTGACCCAATGGGCCGTGAAAGACAGATAACGTCCCTGTCCATGCCTGCTGGACCATGAGTCAGCGGTAATATGCACCTTAACGCTGACCGCCCTGTCCAGCGAGGCATGGACATTGCCTTCCACATGCCGGTAGAGAGCCGGAATCGCCTTCCGTGAGAAAAAGTGGCGTTTGGGAACCTGCCACTGAGGAACCGCACATTGAACAAACTCACGGAAGGGGGCAGAATCTACCAACTGAAAAGGCAGCAGTTGAAGTGCTAGCAATTTGGCCAAGCTAGCATTCAACCGCTGGGCATGTGGATGGCTGGGAGTAAACTTCTTTCGACGGTCCAGCAGCTGGGGCAGCGCCCTGCACAGGCGGAGCTCTGCGGTGTGATTCAGTTGGTGTGCTGGCCTCTAGCTGGCCTCCGGAGGGCATCCTGCTTCGTTGGACATGTGCCGCCGCCTCCTCCTCCTCCTCTCTCCCTTCAGGCACCTACGTGGAGTCAGTGACCTCATCATCCCCTCCCTCTTCACCACTGGAGCAAACCTGGCAGTAAGCTGCAGCTAGTGGAACATGACTGCCATATTGCTGTCCTTGAGCATCCCCTCTCTCTGCACGCACGCTACTGCCTTCCTCTAGCTGGGTATCATCATCCGAGCCTTCAAAACGTTGGGCATCCTCCTGGAGCATGTACCCAACACTGTGCTCAAACAGTTCGGGGGACTCCTCAGGAGGACATGGTGGGTCTAGGGAAGGGGGGCCTGATGATGCCATTGAGTACGCGTTGGCAGCTGCTCTGCCAGTATCCTCAGCCTGGGTAAAAGAGGATGAGGAGGATGAGGAGGGCTTGGTCATCCATTCTACCAAGCCTTCAGCATGATGCGGCTCAACATGTCCAGCTGCCGAAAACAAGGACAAGCGTGTCCCATGGCCACGTGCTGATGACGATGCACGACCACGTCCACGACCAGCACTGTTGTCTCTAGAAACAGAGCCTGCTTGCCCTGTGTTCTTGCCTCGGGACTGTCTGCCTCTCCTTGGCGGTCTTCCAGGCATTGCAGTGGGTAGTGTATATTGTGCTGGAGTCACACAGCACACACACTAACTCCTGCAGATGGCTGCCTTAGATGACAGCAACAGGGCCTTACGGCAGATAGAGGCTGCCTTAGATGACAAAAAATGGGCCTTACGGCAGATAGAGACTGCCTTATATGACTGACAACAACTGGGCCTTAGAGCAAATACAGAGGCCGATGTGGTTTTGTGTGTGATGTACTAACAGAGCACACACACATACAAGCTAGCTAGCTCCTGGAGATGCCTGTCTGCTTGCTTTCGATGACAAGAAATGGGCCTTACAGCAGATAGAGACTTCCTTATATGACTGACAACAACTGGGCCTTAGAGCAAATACAGAGGCTGATGTGGTTTTAGGTGTGATGTACTAACAGAGCACACACACACACAAGCTAGCTAGCTCCTGGAGATGCCTGTCTTCTTTTGATGACAAGAACTGGGCCTTATAGCAGATAGAGTGACTGAGGTGGTTTTATGTGTGCTGACACACACACTAGCTCCTATAAATCCCTGCCTGCCTGCCTTAGATCACAATAGGATAGAAGGTTATGGTGCAATGCTGTACTAACAGCATAGGACAGGGTGCTGCTGCAATGCTGTACTAACAGCATGCACACACCAGACTAATCCCCAGAATCAAAGCAGTTAGACTCAGCAGCAGATAATGTCACCACTCAGCAGCAGTGCAATCAGCAGAAATGATCAGTATTCACTTCAGTAGTAATGATAATGAATCAGCAATGAAACAGCAATAAATCAGCAATGGATCAGCAATGAATCAGCAGCAGCAGTCTGCCTATTCAGAATCAAGCCGGAACACATGTGCACTAGGCCGACGGCGCGGCAGCCTTTTATACAGTGGGGCGTGTACTAAAGCCCCTGAGCTATAATTGGCTACAGGCGTCCTGCCTGTAGCAAATTATTGCTTTCCTCGCTGCCGGCGCTGTGATTGGCCAAGCATTCGCGGTCACAGTGCATGCTTGGCCAATCATCAGCCAGCAATGCACTGCGCCTGGCAAAGCATTGCGGGCCGCTCGCATCACACGAATGTGATGCAAACGGCCCAAATAGTTCTGGGCTAGCCGAGCGGGCGAACACCCGGTGCTCGATTCGAACGTGGGTTTGAATCGAACACCGGGCCCATCCCTAGTAGTGATGACCAATAGTCAGTACAAATCCATTTGTATGAAGATATTGCGTAATAAGGAATGGTATAGACTAGTTTCAAGATCCATAATATAAAAATACAAGAATTTTACATGTTAGTAGATAGGGCCTATTTAAATAACATCATAACAAAACAAACCTGGGCGTTTGTACGTACGAACCATCCCAGGACACCTATGTTTTACAGTCTCCCCAAAATCCACAAAAACAACCCCCTTGGAAGACCTATTGTTTCGGGGTGTGGGGGCATTACGGAGGGCCTGAGCAGGTTCTTAGATGAGTAGCTGAGGCCGTTCGTGGTGAGCCTCCCATCCTATATTAGAGACACAGTTCATCTCCTGCAAAACAGCAGCCGGAAATACAATATTGCATGCTAGCAGTTCGCATCCCGAACCTTTAATTAAGTCAATTCCATACAGCCAGTACCTACGCATCCGTCGCAGTTGTTCTGATGAAAACATGTTTCAGAATGAGGCAGCCAATCTGAGCGATAGACTGTTGCAGAGAGGATACTCCCCAACGTGCTTGAAAAAAGCATATAAACGGGCCATAAAACAAACCTTTCGTTTGGTAAAAAATATTCCTCAAAACTAGAGACTACTAAATCAAACCCATTATGTATTATTACAAAATACACCAAACAACATGAGAAAATTAAAAAAATTCAGAAGTGATACAAGGTCCATGGCTTTTGTGACCTGGTACTAGTAGTAGGCTCTTCAGTCTTATTCAGTCTGAGGCTGAGCAAATCTACAGTGCTATGCTACATCAAAATGCAGCCTGAGTTGCTGTCACTTTGCGGGGGGGGGGTGCACCAAAGCCGCCCTCCGCACGAACCTGTCCTCCTGGGTCCCCGGCTCGAGGCTGCCTTCCGGCTCCTGCAAAAATATAGTCACGGTGGCCTGTAGTGTGGCACTTACTAAAATCATTAGCAGTATGGGGCGTACTGGGCATCATGTCCATATAAAGTGCTCAACATGGAACAAATACACACTTTTTCAGAGCATATTGCAATAAAGTGCTTCATACATGCTACAAACTCATTAAACAGTCCACATTCAGTAAAAATTGATGTACTGCAAACTTTGCAGTACATGAAGTTTCACTGAATGTGGACTGTCTAATAAGTTTGCGTGTATTCCAGCACGTGCAAAGTGCTCCATGCTTAAATCAATGCAAACTCATTAAACAATCCACATTCTGTAAAAATTAATGCACTGCAAAGTGCTCCATGTTATAATCAAAACATAATTAATATACACTAGTAAGCTGTGATATTTTGAAACTGACGAGGCTGCATTGATTGCCAATAATGAGGTGGTACTCTTAAGCTGCACTGATAGGCTGCACTGATGAGCACTGATAGGCGGCACTGATGGGCACTGATAGGTGGCATTAAATCATTAGATGTGATTATCAGACCAGCGGATAAGGGGGGATGGGTGGTGATTTTAGAAAAAAAGGTTTTATCATTCTCAATTAAAAGGTATGTTGGCGGATAAGGACACTTATGTGGAATTAAATAGTGACCCTACAGGTAATTATAGGAAGGACCTATGCAACTTGGTGAATTATGGTTATGACATGAGGGTACTTAATAAGAAGGAAAGCAGGTATTTGATTCTTAGTTTTAGTCGGGTGCCAACGATTTATACACTACCCAAAGTCCAGAAGGACCCTCAGAACCCCCCAGCTAGACCTATGGTGAATAGCATTGGTTCTATGTCCTCTAGAGTAGGACAATATTTGGACAACTTCCTTCAAAAAAGTGTTGAGCAGACTAGTGCCTACATAAAAGACACAAAACATTTTTTACAACTTGTAAAAGAAATCTGTATTCCAGAAGGATCAGATGTGATTTTAGTAACGCCCGACGTTGCATCATTGTATACTGTGATACAACACGATGATGCTTTGCTAGCTTTGAACTGGGCATTCAGTAAAAGGGATGACCTTCCACACATACGAAAAACGTTTTTAGGGATCGCTTGTCCAATAATTATTTTTGGTATGCTGGTAAATTCTTCATTCAGAAGAAAGGCGTAGCAATAGGCGCTAAATTTGCGACAAGTTTAGCGAATCTCTTCATGAGTGCACGGGAGGATAGATTAATTTATGGTCAACAGAGGGGAATTTTTAATTTATAAAAGTTTTTTTTGATGACCTGTTCTTTATTTGGGTTGGTACAGAATTATCTCTGACATAATTCATTGAAGGACTTACCGTATTTATCGGTGAATAACACGCACCGGCGTATAACACGCACCCCAAGTTTAGGAGGGCATTTTAAGGAAAATAACTTTTAGGAGGGAAGTTAAGGAAAAAAAAACTTACATTTAAATGCCCATCAATGCAGCCTTATCAGTGTCCATCTGCAGCCTTGTCCATCATTGCAGAATGATCAGTGTCCATTTACAGCCTTGCCCAGTGTCATTTGCAGCTTGCCCAGTGCCGTTTGCAGCCTTGCCCAGTGTCATTTGCAGCTTGCCCAGTACCGTTTGCAGCTTGCCCAGCCTCATTTGCAGCTTGCCCAGTGTCATTTGATGCTTGCCCAGCACCGTTTGCAGCTTGCCCAGTGTCATTTGCAGCTTGCCCAGCGGCGTTTGCAGCGTTGCCCACGTTTAAATTTCCCGCCGCCGAGATAGACAGAGCCTGTGTACTTGGCTGTACTCGTCTCAGCTCAACTCGCAGTCCCACCCAGTCTGGGCGGGACTGCGAGCCGAGCCAAGTACACAGTACAGTCAGCTCAGTCTTTTTTGGCAGCGCTCGCTCCAGAAACAGCAGGGAGATGGGACTGCGAGCGGAGCCAAGCAATCGGCTCGGTCTTTTTCGTCGTCACTCTGTCTTTTTCGGCGCCGCTCGCTCTTTTCGGCTCACAGACAGTGGGGATCGGCGTATAACACGCAGCCACGATTTCCCCCCCGATTTTAAGGGGGAAAAATGTGCGTGTTATACGCCGATAAATACGGTAATCAAAATAATAACAATTTTAAATTAGAATGCCAATGGAGTAGGGAACAAATTAAATATTTGGATGTTGCAGCAATGATAGTTAATCGACAGATAATTACCGTATATTCTCGAGTATAGGCCGACCTGAATATAAGCCAAGGCACCTAATTTTACCACAAAAAAACTGGGAAAACGTATTGACTCGAGTATAAGCCTAGGGTGAGAAATGCAGCAGCTACTGTAAGTGGAAAAGAGGGTCAACAATGCAGATCTGCAGCCTCACTGTGCCCATTTGCAGCCTCACTGTGCCCATCTGCATGCCTCACTGTGCCATCTGCATGCCCCACTGTGCCATCTCCCTGCCTCACTGTGTCCATCTGCATGCCTCACTGTGCCATCTGCATGCCTCACTGTGCTCATCTGCAGGCCTCACTGTGCCATCTCCCTGCCTCACTGTGTCCATCTGCAGCCTCATGTACCTGATCTCCAGAACACGGGCGCTGTGATATGCAGTCTAGTCGGCGGCTGTCCAGTGTAACAAAGCCCAGCCTTCTCCTCATCATGACGGAACACTGATTCAGTTTCCCAGCAGTGAGTCAGTGTTCCGCCTATAACGGACGAGGACGAGGAGAAGGCGGGGCTTTGTTACACTGAATGGCCGCCGACTAGACTGCATGTCAGAGCGCTGGGAGATCAGGCGCAGGAGGCTGCAGATGGACACAGTGAGGCAGGGAGACTTGAGTATAAGCCGAGGGGGGGTGTTTTAGCACAAAAAAAAATGTGCTCAAGAACTTGGCTTATACTCAAGTACTGTATATACGGTACTTAAGTTTACTTCAAGCCAGTGAGATGGGATTGATTGCTATATCCTTGATATTTTATATGATTTGTAAGTGCACATTTGTAAGGGGGATTTTTTAAATCATTAAATCTTTACTGGATTACGCTATGTGTACATTCCTTTCTTGTTGCAGTGCCTGTATAATGAATTGATTGATACAAGAACATTTTCTTGATTCATCTGGTATGTTCATTACCACAGGGGAGTTTTCACACGCAGTGTGGTGACGGGTTTCAATTTGGACTCATACCCCATATGAACTTTATCGACAGACTTATGATTTTTTTAAATGATTTACTTTATCGTAGCATATATGAGATTATTTGTTTATATTTATACTTATGTATATTTGATTTTTTCATTTACATTTGGACACTATTTTTCTAGTTTTAAGTTTTAGCACTGCTAATGTTATAGCTTCACTGTAGCATATATGAGATTATTTGTTTATATTTATAGCGGCTGCTTATGTATCTGTGTTAGGTAACATCAGTATTATTCTATAAGCGCTGGGAGAGAGGGACCATTTACTTTTGTTTTTGATTACTCATATTTTTTAGTAGCTTTATACCTTTTTACTTCATCTACTCACATATGGGAGATTTTACAAGAACACTTATCATCTGTGTCCAACACTCTAGCTTTAAAGAGACTATCGGACACGTTGGTCAGCTAGGGAAGATGCCTGTCGGAGCTTAAATGGGAATTGGACTCAAGTAGTCCAAGCTTTAACAACAATTAAGGAAAATACAGCAGAGTCACCAGGAACATGCAAGGAAGCAGAAGGTCTACTGATTAAACTGCAACATCTGGAGACTGCACTTATGAGTGGTTTGTGGGGTACTATCCTAGAAAGATTTGGTGCAGTTAGCAAAAAAATCCAAAGCATTGCCATTGATGTTGGAATTGTGGAGGTATATGAGTCACTGATCCAGTTTGTTTGAGGCACCGGAGAAATGTTCCTGACTTACGAAGCTACAGCAATAGAAAAATCAAGTGTCAAGGATTATGAGATTAAGAGGAAAGGTATGCAAGCGGGGAAAAGCTCAGCAACTTCCAGCAAGACGCAAGAAGAGGAAGCTCAAGAAAAGTTCCGGATCAACACCTTTTATGTAATTTGTAACAACTTGGTTGCTGAACTTGAGAGAAGAAAAACTGCCTACAACTCTTTCTTGGGAAAGTTTAAAGTCAGTATGGACCTCACAAAAATTGAGCCATCAGCAATATCACAGCATGCTACAGAGCTGTGCACTTCCTACAGCAAAGACTTGGAACAGGAGTGTTTTTTTTTATGAGTGCCTCCACTTTCGCTTATATCTCCCAAGTTCTTCTGCAGAACATACCACTGTTATAGCTATGTCCAGAGTGATAAGAGAGAGAGGATTGCAAAGTATTTATCCAAATGTGGACGTTGCTCTCAGAATGTTTTTATACACAGTAGCAACTAACTGCTCAGCTGAATGTTCTTTCTCAACTTTGAAACGTGTAAAGAACTACTTGCAATCCAGAATGGGAGAGGAAAGATTGAACTCACTGGCTGTGTTGGCAATTGAGTCAGAACTCACAACAAAACTTTGGACTAAGATGAGCTTATCAACAGCTTTGCCACACAGAGTTTGGCGAAAGCCACTTTAGTTTTATTTTGGCATGCTCTCTGATTCAACAATTTGCACTTATTTCGGTTTAAAATAGGTATATTATTTTAAGTAAAGTTACAAGTCGCTTAAGTTATTAAAAACATCATCATGTCCGTTTCATGATGGATTGATTGATGTAAGTATGGAGTGAATGGTGCGTGAATGTGTGTGCTAATGTACAGAGAGGAAGAGGCGGAGATCTAATAGGAAAAGGTGGAGCCTAAAAAGGAAGGGGTGTGGTTTACAGATGATAGGGCGTGTATTTAAATTAGGGGTGCATGAGTTTAGTCAGGCCTAGGGCAGCACAAAACCTAAATACACCACTGCCTACACTCAGACTCCTTCATGTAGATTCCTGCTCGGAGCATGATTCCAGAGCTTTTTGCATCTCCATGCAACCAAAAGCTGTTTTACACAAGGGGCCTTTGACAGCAAGCATTGGGAATGAAATCACGGGGCACATGCGCGGATGCCTGAGCAAGCGGTAATGCCGTCTTAGAGCTCCGCTCCAGGGACGAACGAACCGGAGGACTACGGGTCCCAGCGGTACCGCGAACGGTACAAATCTATAGTACTATGATCCTGCGGGGTGCCAAATCCAAATTTAAAGTGTCTATGCCTAAAACAGCGCCGGCCAGGCAGTCATCCAAGATGGCGGCGGCAATTACCTCACAGCCCTATACACAGCGCTATAAGAAAGCAGTTACAGGATGATAATGCAGACTCTGACTCAGATGCTGAGGGCTCTCAACCTGAGATACAAGATGACATGTTCAAAAAGTTTGAAAATATGTTACAGAAAGCCTTAAAAAAAACATCAGACCTCATCACTGACAATCTAACTAAAGAAATTAGAGAGCTGGGGCAGAGAACTGCTGAACTGTAATTAAGGGTGGATGAAATAGATAGCAATACACAGCATTATACCTCTGAACTTGAAAACCTTAAAGAAGAAAATATTTTATTGCAGTCACGTTTGGAAGACCAGGAAAATAGGGACAGACGATCGAATCTGAGAATTAGGGGAATCCCTAAGACTGTTCTTGATCTTCATGCCACTATGATAGCGTTATTCCAGGAACTACAGCCTGGCATCCCTGTGGAAAGATTAGAACTTGATAGAGTGCACAGTGCTTTGGCCCCTCGCAAAACAAATGCCCCCCCCAGAGACATAATTGCTAAATTCCATTACTACAGATCCAAAGAGCAATTACTGCCAGCTGCTAGGGGCAAAGATTCCCTAAATTTCCAGGGCTATACATATCAGCTTTTTGCTGACATCTCTCCACTCACGGTTGCTAAGCGGCATGCACTTAAACCCCAATTACAGGTTTTGCAACAACATCATATTGCCTATCACGGGGGATTCCCTTTTTCCCTTCGCTTCACACACCTTGAGACAAAGTATGTCTGTTGCTCTTCAGAGGACCTACAATCAGCCTTGGTTGAAATGGGCATCGCTGAAAGAACAGAACCAGTGACCAATCTCATAGACTTTCAGCTTCAAGATCCCCTCAACAAACTACTACAACAGTATCCGAAGGTTCCTCGTCATCTTCTCGTCAACATATCCATAAACGTGGAAGGTTTGAAAATCCAACATCTTCCAATGAAGATTCTATGGACTGATACATATGATCAGCTCATACCTGTTTCCAGCACTAAACACTGGTTGGAAATTCCTTTTACTTATCTAAATAACACTACTTATTACTAATACTGGATCTTTTACTCCACCCTCTCTCACATACAGTGGTGTGAAAAAGTGTTTGCCCCCTTCCTCATTTCCTGTTCCT
This sequence comes from Lithobates sylvaticus, assembly GCA_028564925.1. Classification (NCBI taxonomy): domain Eukaryota; kingdom Metazoa; phylum Chordata; class Amphibia; order Anura; family Ranidae; genus Lithobates; species Lithobates sylvaticus. The sequence goes on along the minus strand of CM053026.1, from coordinate 338,590,228 downwards.
TTGCATGTTTGTCACACTTAAGTGTTTCGGAACATCAAACCAATTTAAACAATAGTCAAGGACAACACAAGTAAACACAAAATGCAATTTGTAAATGAAGGTGTTTATTATTAAAGGTGAAAAAAAATCCAAACCATCATGGCCCTGTGTGAAAAAGTGATTGCCCCCCTTGTTAAAACATACTATAACTGTGGTTGTCCACACCTGAGTTCAATTTCTCTAGCCACACCCAGGCCTGATTATTGCCACACCTGTTCACAATCAATGCATCACTTAAATAGGAGCTGCTTGACACAGTAAGGTCCACCAGAAGATCCTTAAAAGCTACACATCATGCGAGACCCAAAGAAATTCAGGAACAATTGAGAAAGAAAGTAATTGAGTTCTATCAGTCTGGAAAGGGTTATAAAGCCATTTCCAAAGCTTTGGGAATCCAGCGAACCACAGTGAGAGCCATTATCCACAAATGGCGAAGACATGGAACAGTGGTGAACCTTCCCAGGAGTGGCCGGCCGCCCAAAATTACCCCAAGAGCGCAGCGACGACTCATCCAAGAGGTCACAAAAGACCCCACAACAACGTCCAAGGAACTGCAGGCCTCACTTGCCTCAGTTAAGGTCAGCGTTCATGCCTCCACCATCAGGAAAAGACTGGGCAAAAATGGCCTGCATGGCAGAGTTCCAAGGAGAAAACCACTGCTGAGCAAAAAGAACATCAAAGCTCATCTCAATTTCTCCACAACACATCTTGATGATCCCCAAGACTTTTGGGACAACATTCTGTGGACCGATGAGACAAAAGTGGAACTCTTTGGAAGGTGTGTGTCCAAGTATATCTGGCGTAGAAGGAACACTGCATTTCAGAAAAAGAACATTATACCAACAGTAAAATATGGTGGTGGTAGTGTGATGGTCTGGGGCTGTTTTGCTGCTTCAGGACCTGGAAGACTTGCCGTGATAAAAGGAACTATGAATTCTGCTGTCTACCAAGAGATCCTGAAGGAGAATGTCCGACCATCTGTTCGTGTACTCAAGCTGAAATGAACTTGGGTTCTGCAGCAGGACAATGATCCTAAACACACCAGCAAGTCCACCACCGAATGGCTGAAGAAAAACAAAATGAAGACTTTGGAGTGGCCTAGCCAAAGTCCTGACCTGAATCCTATTGAGATGTTGTGGTATGACCTTAAAAAGGCCGTTCATGCTCGAAAACCCTCTAATGTAACTGAATTAGGACAATTCTGCAAAGATGAGTGGGCCAAAATTCCTCCAGGACGCTGTAAAAGCCTCATTGCACGTTATCGCAAACGCTTGGTTGCAGTTGTTGCTGCTAAGGGTGGCCCAACCAGTTATTAGGTTTAGGGGGCAATCACTTTTTCACACAGGGCCATGATGGTTTGGATTTTTTTTCACCTTTAATAATAAACACCTTCATTTACAAATTGCATTTTGTGTTTACTTGTGTTGTCCTTGACTATTGTTTAAATTGGTTTGATGTTCCAAAACACTTAAGTGTGACAAACATGCAAAGGAACAGGAAATGAGGAAGGGGGCAAACACTTTTTCACACCACTGTAGATCCTGTGTCTCAAACCTACCCCCCTACTTTTTTTTCTTTTTGAAAATATTTATATACATATATATATTTTTTTTATATATATATATATATATATATATATATATATATATATATATATATATATATATATATATATATATATATATATATATATATTTCCTTTAATTTATGCCTTTACCCGGAGTGGGCTTTATGTCAAAGTTTTATCTAGACTAAACTATTTGTTATAAGTACTATAGTTGTTTATATAGCCCCGTGGTTCTCCGGTGATGTTCTTCCCTCAGGAATTTCTTGCTGCCCCCTGTACCATCTTCAGATCCCTGCTAATGTTATGCAGGTTTCTGTTGATGGCCCTGGAACCTCTCAGAGTTTTTTTGATTATGCTCCGAAGACGTTCCCACATCCTGTTACGTTATCTCACATTGCTGCTACTATGTTATTATAATAGGGTAGATCGATTTTTTTATTTAACTTTTCTCTTTCTTATTATCTTTCTTCTCTTTTCTCTCCAGGTGGTGGTTACGAAACTAGCTGTAAGTTATGTTTTTCATGTTATAACAATACCCTTAACACAGTCATGGCCCCCATAAACATTTTATCTTTGAATGTACAAGGGTTTAATATCCCTCACAAATGCACAAAAGCTATGCGCTCTTTCTCTGTTAAGAAGGCCCACATTATCTGCTTGCAGGAAACTCATTTTAACCACTTTCAGACCGGACCAATTTGCAGCCAAAGGACCAGGCCCCTTTTTGCGATTCAGCACTGCCTCGCTTTAACTGACAATTGCGCGGTCGTGCGACGTGGCTCCCAAACAAAATTGACGTCCTTTTTTTCCCACAAATAGAGCTTTCTTTTGGTGGTATTTGATCGCCCCTGCGGTTTTTATTTTTTGCGCTATAAACAAAAATAGAGCGACAATTTTGAAAAAAATGCATTATTTTTTACTTTTTGCTTTAATAAATATCCCCAAAAAATATATAAAAAAACATTTTTTTTCCTTAGTTTAGGCCGATACGTATTCTTCTACATATTTTTGGTAAAAAAAATCGCAATAAGCGATTATTGATCGGTTTGCGCAGAAGTTATAGCGTTTTCAAGATAGGGGATAGTTTTATAGCATTTTTATTAATAATTTTTTTTTTATTAGTAATGGCGGAGATCTGCGATTTTTTTTTGTGACTGCGACATTATGGCGGATACATCGGACATTTTTGACACATTTTTGGGACCATTGTCATTTTTACAGCAATTAATGCTATTTAAATGCATTAATTCCTGTATAAATGACACTGGCAGTGAAGGGGTTAACCACAAGGGGGCAGTGTAAGGGTTAAGTATGCCTAGGGGTGTGTTTCTTACTGTGGGGGGGGTGGCTGTCAGCTAGTGAATGCTGATCTCTGCTCCAATCACAGGGAGCAGAGATCGGCGTCACTAGTTGCTAGGCAGAACGGGGAGATTCTGTTTATCTCAGCATCTCCCCGTTCAGCCTTCCCATGAGACGATCGCGGGGGTCCCCGCGGCGATCGAGTCCGCAGGGACCGCGATCAGACTCACGGGGGTCCCGACCGGCGCGGGAGCGCGCCGCTCCCGATGGCACGGACAGGCTAAAGGAGGGACTTATATATACGCCCTCCTGCCTGTACGTGCCATTCTGTGGACGTATATCGTCGTGTGCCGGTCGGCAAGTGGTTAAAGACAATGCTTATCCTAAATTCCTTTCGGCCACATACCCACAATTCTATGTTGCCTCTGCCTCGGTTAAACAACGTGGTACCCTCATAGGTTTCCATCGCAATACCCCCTTTACCCTTGTGTCACAATTGAATGACCCAGAAGGCAGATACATTTTGATTACTGGTTACATTTCTGATGCCCCTATTACGGTTGTTTCTTATTACGCCCCAAACAAACGCCCAGCTGCTTTTTTATCCCATCTCTTTCAAATTGTTGATGCACACAAATTTGGAACGATAGTCCTATGTGGGGATTCTAATGCAATGGTGTTTCCCTTTTTTAGATAAATCTCCAATAACCCCTAATATAAGCACAAATAAATTAACTCTGCAGCCTCTGCTTACAGCACATAGACTAGTAGATACCTAGAGAGAGCTTAATCCTACCAGTAGACGTTACACGCATTATTCATACCCACACAAATCATTCTCCCGAATAGACCATATCCTTGTCCCATCGAGTATGTTGCCAGAAATAATTTCTTCTAAAATTATCCCATTTCCATGGCCTGACCATTGTGCTGTTTTCACCACTATAGCCTCAACTATACCCAGATCACATGATACCACTTGGTGTATTAATGATTCCATACTAACCCATCCATCTTATAAAAATGAGATTGAGCAAACACTTTCTGAATACCTCTCCTCTAATGATACGGAGGATGTTTCTTCCCTGACATTGTGGGAGGCCCATAAAACTGTCATTCGGGGCAGATTGATTCAACAAGCATCAGCAATTAAAAGAGAGCGCAAACTTATATTTGCAAAGCTTGAAGCTGCTTTTAATACATGCCATTTGGCCTTCCAATCTTCCCCAACTGCCACCAACAATACAAAATTAGATAAAGCCCGCCTAGATCTAGACATTTTTTTAACTGATTCTGCAGATAAATTATTGCGAAAACGCCAACATATTCAATATCTCAAAGCTAATATGCCAGACACCCCCATGACGCGTAGTTTAAAGGCGACACAAAATGTACAGACTTCTTTTAGACTGAAGACTACCATGATGGATATACCAGCAACCCGGTTAAAATACTCAAGGTGTTTATTTTTTACTTTTTGCTTTAATAAATATCCCCAAAAAATATATAAAAAAACATTTTTTTTCCTTAGTTTAGGCCGATACGTATTCTTCTACATATTTTTGGTAAAAAAAATCGCAATAAGCGATTATTGATCGGTTTGCGCAGAAGTTATAGCGTTTTCAAGATAGGGGATAGTTTTATAGCATTTTTATTAATAATTTTTTTTTTATTAGTAATGGCGGAGATCTGCGATTTTTTTTGTGACTGCGACATTATGGCGGATACATCGGACATTTTTGACACATTTTTGGGACCATTGTCATTTTTACAGCAATTAATGCTATTTAAATGCATTAATTCCTGTATAAATGACACTGGCAGTGAAGGGGTTAACCACAAGGGGGCAGTGTAAGGGTTAAGTATGCCTAGGGGTGTGTTTCTTACTGTGGGGGGGTGGCTGTCAGCTAGTGAATGCTGATCTCTGCTCCAATCACAGGGAGCAGAGATCGGCGTCACTAGTTGCTAGGCAGAACGGGGAGATTCTGTTTATCTCAGCATCTCCCCGTTCAGCCTTCCCATGAGACGATCGCGGGGGTCCCCGCGGCGATCGAGTCTGCGGGGACCGCGATCAGACTCACGGGGGTCCCGACCGGCGCGGGAGCGCGCCGCTCCCGATGGCACGGACAGGCTAAAGGAGGGACTTATATATACGCCCTCCTGCCTGTACGTGCCATTCTGTGGACGTATATCGTCGTGCGCCGGTCGGCAAGTGGTTAAAGACAATGCTTATCCTAAATTCCTTTCGGCCACATACCCACAATTCTATGTTGCCTCTGCCTCGGTTAAACAACGTGGTACCCTCATAGGTTTCCATCGCAATACCCCCTTTACCCTTGTGTCACAATTGAATGACCCAGAAGGCAGATACATTTTGATTACTGGTTACATTTCTGACGCCCCATTCTGATTATGGTTGTTTCTTATTACGCCCCAAACAAACGCCCAGCTGCTTTTTTATCCCATCTCTTTCAAATTGTTGATGCACACAAATTTGGAACGATAGTCCTATGTTGGGATTCTAATGCAATGGTGTTTCCCTTTTTAGATAAATCTCCAATAACCCCCAATATAAGCACAAATAAATGACCTCTGCAGCCTCTGCTTACAGCACATAGACTAGTAGATACCTGGAGAGAGCTTAATCCTACCAGTAGACGTTACACGCATTATTCATACCCACACAAATCATTCTCCCGAATAGACCATATCCTTGTCCCATCGAGTATGTTGCCATAAATAATTTCTTCTAAAATTATCCCATTTCCATGGTCTAACCATTGTGCTGTTTTCACCACTATAGCCTCAACTATACCCAGATCACATGATACCACTTGGTGTATTAATGATTCCATACTAACCCATCCATCTTATAAAAATGAGATTGAGCAAACACTTTCTGAATACCTCTCCTCTAATGATACAGAGGATGTTTCTTCCCTGACATTGTGGGAGGCCCATAAAACTGTCATTCGGGGCAGATTGATTCAACAAGCATCAGCAATTAAAAGAGAGCGCAAACTTATATTTGCAAAGCTTGAAGCTGCTTTTAATACATGCCATTTGGCCTTCCAATCTTCCCCAACTGCCACCAACAATACAAAATTAGATAAAGCCCGCCTAGATCTAGACATTTTTTTAACTGATTCTGCAGATAAATTATTGCGAAAACGCCAACATATTCAATATCTCAAAGCTAATAAGCCAGACACCCCCATGACGCGTAGTTTAAAGGCGACACAAAATGTACAGACTTCTTTTAGACTGAAGACTACCATGATGGATATACCAGCAACCCGGTTAAAATACTCAAGGTGTTTCGCTCTAATTTATCTAAAATGTACTCCCCTGGCCAAGAATTTGACGTGATAACAGCAGACACCTTGTTTTACATTATACCTTGTCTAACATTATGCTCCCTACCTTAGACCAGAAACAGCAAGATACTCTTGAGAGTCCTATTACAACCCCTGAAGTCCTGAATACTATAAAAAATTTAAAACTTCATAAGAGACCGGGCCCTGATGGGTTTTCTGCATTGTATTACAAACAGTTTTCACACATTTTAGCACCAATTCTGACCAGAGCCTTTAAATCTCTCCTCAACCTGGATATTAAATTATTAGCCAAAATCTTGGCAACTCGTCTGAACAGCATTATAGGTCAACTAATCCACCGAGACCAAACAGGTTTTATGCCAAAACGCCAGGCAGGAGACCATATCAGACGTGCTCTCTTACTCATTCATGCAGCTAAGATTAGATGCATCCCGACATGTCTCTTATCTTTAGACATTAGAAAGGCATTTGATTCTGTCACTTGGCCCTATATGCAGTACATGCTCCAAAAATGGGGATTTGGGAATCATTTTCTAAAATGGATCTCCTCATTGTATGACAACCCAAAAGCATACATTAAATATGCTGGTTACAAATCTGCAATGGTGGACATTAGAAGAGGTACAAGACAGGGTTGTCCTTTATCCCCTTTACTTTTTGCCCTCCTTATTGAACCACTAGCACAATTAATTAGGTCAAATCTAGATATTAAAGTTATTGAATTAGGTGGATATCAGTTATGTCTTTTTGCGGACGATATTCTCATTTTTTTTATCTCACCCACACATATCAGCTCTAAATTTGCTGAACACTTTAGATAAATTTGCCAAAGTTTCTGGACTTATAGTTAACCCCACAAAATCGAACGTGCTAAATATTTCTTTAGCACAAACGGAACTTCAACACCTTCAATCCACCTTACCGTTCCACTGGGTCTCCCATCGAATTCCGTACTTAGGAGTACAACTCACAACCTCAATTAAAGATTTATTTACGGCCAATTATCTCCCCTTACTGAAACAAACCACAAGTTATATGAAACAATGGTCATCCCTTCCATTATCATGGCTGGGACGTATCAACGCTATAAAAATGTCGATCTTGCCAAAGTTTTTATATTTGTTTAGGGTTTTACCCATTCCATTACCTGCATATTTTTTAAGACTCACGCAACGAAGAGTTTTAGCCTTTATTTGGGGAAAAACCAAACCACGAATACCAAAGGCTACGCTTTACCTCAGTAAATTGAAAGGCGGGCTAGGTTTACCAAACTTCACTTCCTATTATTATGCTGCACAACTCTCACTTCTTCCTAAATACCATTCCACAGTAGAAACACCCCTTTGGGTTCTAATTGAATCTGTAGATAGTGACCCTATTTCTGTGGCCAACATGTTATGGCTCCAATCTAAAGATAGATCACACATTTCTAATCCCATCACGAAACACTCTTTGTCTACCTGGGATAAATTCAGTAAATCTTGCAATCTTCAATACCCTCACAATCCTCACAAACCCTCTTCTCTCGTTCCTCAGGAATCCAGCTTTTTACCCGGCCTGGAAATTTCCGAAGTCATTCTCTGCTTGGTCTACCTCAAATTTAACTCGACTTCACCAATTAAGTAATAATTTCACTATTCTTACATTCCCAAGGCTTTGTGATAACTATGGGCTTCCAAGATCTAAAATCTTTCGATACTTACAAATCAAAAATTTCTACACCCCTTTCCTTAATACTGGTTCAGTACTTAATCAAATGTCACAATTTGAGCGTATTTGTAAGAGTGACCCACATGTAAGAGGATTCATTTCTTTGTTATACCAACAACTTAATGCACTTCCTAACAATGTATTACCCTCTTACACGGATAAATGGGCTATAGATATGAATCGTGTGTTTGACACTAATGACTGGTCCAACATATGGCTAGCTACTAAAAGTTCCTCTCCAAATTGCTTTGCTTTGGAAACAAATTTTAAAGTCTTAGCAAGATGGTATCTGGTACCAGCCAGAATAGCAAAATATATCCCGACATATCCCATTAATTGCTTTAGAGGCTGTTCTTTCCCAGGTACCCACTTCCATATTTGGTGGCAATGCCTGGTGGCCCAAGAATTCTGGAAAAATATTTTTGCAATGGCCTCTAAAGCTTTGGAAAGCTCTATTCCTCCAGATCCAGCCTTGGCACTTCTTAACTCGAAACCTGCAACGCTAACTCGTGTTCAATTTCAGTTGTTTCTCCAGCTTAGCACTGCAGCCAAGCAAACTATTGCAAAAGCTTGGAAGTCTAAAATTTTGATAGTAGCGGAAGCTAAACATAGAATGAATAGAGCTCTGATCTATGCTAAAATGTCTGCTATAGAGGACAATAATATTAATAAATTTACACAGATATGGCAACCATGGGTTAAGCATTACTTTTCCTCTGATTTTGACCAGTCATTACTGTTACCTTATTAGTATACCTGATTTCCTATTGACTATCCACATATTTCTGTTTGAAAATCAGATTTTTTTTTTTTTTCTTTTTTTTTCTTTTTATTCTATTGCTTTTACCCTTACTTCTTATAACTTACTATATTAGTGTCATGCACTATGAGAAGAATTATATATTTATGTTACATTACCTTTTTGCTTTATGCAATATAACTCATAGTGTTATTTCTTCTAAACTCTTTCTTTATTCTACTCTCTTTCTTTACCTTTTTCGATATGTGACCCACACTTATGGGATACTCTAGTGTTACCATTTCATTCTATATTCCTTACAATTAGAATGTCATGTTTATCTGACTGTTTACTCTTAAGCAAACGAACATTGCAATCAGAATGATACGAACTTGTTTTGAATAATTACGTACTTATTTTTTTTTTTTCTTATTTGTTTTATTCCTACTTCAAATACAACCCTGGTTACTGCGGTACCTGCTATACCTAAATGCCCCCACTCTTCCACAGTTTGCACTCACTTGGGGTGGAAGAGTGGTCTGGAGGCACGTTATCTAGGACCTATACATTGACCAGAGGCTATGTTCGTTCTTCTATTATTTTACTACATAGATTATTTCTGTAGTTTGCTTCTATTTTAGTTTGCACTTCATATTGTAAGCTACAATATATTTATGCATATATCTAAGTTTATTTGACATTGACAGTATCCCATGTATGATTGTGTATATACTCTACTGTCTTTCTTTTTTCTTTTATGAAAAATTCAATAAAAACATTGAACAGGAATGAAATCACTGGCAGATCTATGGAGATTTCACAAAGTGTATGTTGTTTCTTAGTTCCCACAATTTCCAGATTTCTTAGAAGACTACTGTTAGAAACAGTGGAGATTGTAGCAGTGAACCATTATTGGCCAAACACACCAGGGTTCCCATTCTACTTTATCTCAGATGTCAGAACCCAGTTTCTCTAACTATCAGGTGTGATCTTTTGTTGCAGAGTGCAATACTCTTCCCCCTGTCCATCTTTATTTCAGTTAATGGTCTAGTTTTTGAGAGGAAGAGACTAGGCAGTCTTGGCTGATTTATACACTGATGAGCTCCAGAAAACCAATCACCAATAAAGGCCACAACAAATCATACTTGATTCTATTAACCACTTCAATACAGGGCACTTCCTGTCCAGGCCAATTTTCAGCTTTCAGCACTGTTGCATTTTAAATAACAATTATGCGGTCATGCAACACTGTACCCAGACAGAATTTTTATCATTTAGTTCCCACAAATAGAGCTTTCTTTTGGTGGTATTTTTATTTTTTGCTAAACAATTAAAAAAAGACCGAAAATTTTGAAAAAATATGTCTTTCTTTGTTTGTTAATAAATCATGTAAATAAGTGAGTTTTCTCCTTCACTGGTGGGCACTGATGAGGCTGCACTGACGGGCACTGATAAGGCGGCACTGATGAGGTGGCACTAAGAGGTGGCACTGATGAGGTGGCACTGATGGGCACTGATGATGAAGCACTAATAGGTGGCACTGGGCACTCAGAGGTGGAACTGATGGGCACTGATAAGCGACCCTGATGGGCACAGAAAGGCGGCACTGATGGGCACTCATAGATGGGACTGATGGACACTTATAGACGTCACTAATGGTTACTGATGGGCACTAATGGGTGGCACGGATGGGCACTGATAGATTGCTCTGATAGGCAGCACTCATGAGGAGGCAATGGCAGGCATTATTGATGGGCACTGATTGGCATCTCTAATATGTACTGATTGGCACCTCTAATGGGCACTGATTGGTAACCCTGGTGATCATGGGTGGGCATACCTGGTGGTCGTGTTTGTCAGTGCGAGCTTTCTAATGGTCTCTCCAAAATCACCTCTGCCAAAAAGATTTCTGAGATTGGTGCTTTGGGCTAGAAGGAACCCTTTTTAACCTTCTATCCAAACAGGGTATTTCTTATTTCCATGTTGGGATTTAATCCAAAAGTGGCTTCTTCAGTCAAAGGTTTTATTCGAACCAAGAAATAGTTTTTCCCATAGTCAAGGCAATAAAGGATAAACTGTAGGCGGGAGCCTAGAAGTCTACATACAAGCTACAAATTCATTGATAAACCCTGTTTTAATACATTTTTATGGGAAAAAAAACAAAGCAAGCATTGTTCAGAAACATTGTTGCATAAATTGTGATGGCTATCCCATGGTTTATAGAAAAAAAAGGCATAACACCCTATCCAAACAGGGTAGTTCTTATTCCCATGTTGGGATTCAATCCAAAAGTGGCTTCTTTAGTCAAAGGTTTTATTAGAACCAAGAAATTGTTTTTCCCATAGTCAGGGCATTAAGGATAAACTGTGGGTGGGAGCCTACAAGTCTACATACAAGCTACAAATTCATTGATAAACCATCCTTTAATCAATTTTTATGGAAACAAAAAAACAAAGCAAGCATTGTTCAAAAACATTGTTGCACAAATTGTGATGGCTATCCAATGGTTTATGGGACAAAAGGCCTAGACCTCCAGAGGCAGTGACAACAAACTCAGCCAGGAGTCTCAGCATCTTCAGCTTCCTTTCATGTGGCACCAAAAATCATTTGAAAGGTACTGACATGGTCCCCCAGTATCATCTTTGTCTACTGGTATTATGGCCTTAATGTTTTGTCAATGGGTAGCTTTAATTAAAACTTTTCTTTTTTGCATCCCACCCTTGCTTGTGGTGAGTTATTTCCAATTCCTATGCTGCCATGGTGTTAGTCAGAAAAATTGAAACATTGAAAATTCTTATCATATTTTCCTTTCCTTTCACCATGGCGGCATAGGATCCCTCTCAATTTGATAAGCAGGTTAATTATGGGCTGGATTAGCCTCATATTTATGGGAGACGAGTCAAAAATAAAATTATGGAAAGTATTTGAGATTTTATTGTTTTTGCATCATTTAAGGAGGTATTTGATATCCCTGTTCCTATAGTGGTCTGCTTTATGCTGGAGCTTAGTGCCAACTTTCTGATGGCACGTTTTTTTTTTTTTACAAGAATCTCTTCCTGTTTAATATTCCTGTTCCTATAGTGGTCTGCTTTATGCTGGAGCTTAGTGCCAACTTTCTGATGGCAAGGTTTTTTTTTTTTTTTTACAAGAATCTCTGCCTGTTTAATATTCCTGTTCCTATAGTGGTCTGCTTTATGCTGGAGCTTAGTGCCAACTTTCTGATGGCAAGGTTTTTTTTTTTTTTTACAAGAATCTCTTCCTGTTTAATATTCCTGTTCCTATAGTGGTCTGCTTTATGCTGAAGCTTAGTGCCAACTTTCTGATGGCAAGTTTTTTTTTACAAGAATCTCTTCCTGTACAGGACAAAACAAGTTTGCAAAAGAAGTTTGCACATTGGGTAAAAAAGAGGAAACATCATACCTTATACAGAATTGTTTTCTAAACTTTATTCATATTTGGCCAAAAAATGAGACAGGGAGCAACTGTTACTTGCAGTTTACTAAACAGTTGCAGAGTTGGAAGCAACAATGCAAAACAGGTTTGAGATAGCAAAAATTTGCATACACTGCAGAATAATTCCAAACAGATTATAAAATCTGAATAAACATAGATTATTAAGGGCAATGTCATGATAACATAACATGTGGCTGCACTGACGGGCACTGATAAGGTGGCGCTGATGAGGTGGCACTGATGATGAAGCACTAATAGGTGGGACTGATGGGCACGGAAAGGCTGCACTGATGGGCACTCATAGATGGGACTGATGGATACTTATAGACGTCACTAATGGTTACTGATGGGCACTAATGGGTGGCACAGATGGGCACTGATAGATTGCTCTGATAGGCAGCACTCATGAGGCACTGGCAGGCATTATTGATGGGCACTGATTGGCAACCCTGGTAATCATGGTTGGGCATACCTGGTGGTCGCGTTTGTCAGTGCAAGCTTTCTAATGGCCTCTCCAAAATCACCTCGGCCAAAAAGATTTCTGAGATTGGTGCTTTGGGCTAGAAGGAACCCTTTTTAACCTTCTATCCAAACAGGGTAGTTCTTATTTCTATGTTGGGATTAAATCCAAAGTGGCTTCTTCAGTCAAAGGTTTTATTCGAACCAAGAAATAGTTTTTTCCCATATTCAAGGCAATAAAGGATAAACTGTAGGCGGGAGCCTAGAAGTCTACATACAAGCTACAAATTCATTGATAACCCGTGTTTTAATACATTTTTATGGGAAAAAAAACAAAGCAAGCATTGTTCAGAAACATTGTTGCACAAATTGTGATGGCTATCCCATGGTTTATAGGAAAAAAAGGCATAGCACCCTATCCAAACGGGGTAGTTCTTATTCCCATGTTGGGATTCAATCCAAAAGTGGCTTCTTTAGTCAAAGGTTTTATTAGAACCAAGAAATTGTTTTTCCCATAGTCAGGGCATTAAGGATAAACTGTGGGTGGGAGCCTACAAGTCTACATACAAGCTACAAATTCATTGATAAACCATCCTTTAATCAATTTTTATGGAAAAAAAACAAAGCAAGCATTGTTCAAAAACATTGTTGCACAAATTGTGATGGCTATCCAATGGTTTATGGGGAAAAAAGGCATAGACAACAAACTCAGCCAGGAGTCTCAACATCTTCAGCTTCCTTTCATGTGGCACCAAAAATCATTTGAAAGGTACTGGCATGGTCCCCCAGTATCATCTTTGTCTATTGGTATTATGGCCTTAATGTTTTGTCAATGGGTAGCTGTAATTAAAACTTTTCTTTTTTGCATCCCACCCTTGCTTGTGGTGAGTTATTTCCAATTCCTATGCTGCCATGGTGTTAGTCAGAAAAATTTAAACATTGAACATCCTTATCATAATTTTCCTTTCCTTTCACCATGGCGGCATAGGATCCCTCTCAATTTGATAAGCAGGTTAATTATGGGCTGGATTAGCCTCATATTTATGGGAGACGAGTCCTATGAGATAGGAATGAGGGCATAGAAACCCCATGAGCTTAAGTCAGGAAAATAAAATTATGGAAAGTATTTGAGATTTTATTGTTTTTGCATCATTTAAGGAGGCATTTAATATCCCTGTTCCTATAGTGGACTGCTTTGAGCTGGAGCTTAGTGCCAACTTTCTGATGGCAAGGTTTTTTTTTTTACAAGAATCTCTTCCTGTTTAATATTCCTGTTCCTATAGTGGTCTGCTTTATGCTGGAGCTTAGTGACAACTTTCTGATGGCAAGGTTTTTTTTTTTACAAGAATCTCTTCCTGTTTAATATTCCTGTTCCTATAGTGGTCTGCTTTATGCTGGAGCTTAGTGCCAACTTTCTGATGGCACGTTTTTCTTTTTTTTACAAGAATCTCTTCCTGTTTAATATTCCTGTTCCTATAGTGGTCTGCTTTATGCTGAAGCTTAGTGCCAACTTTCTGATGGCAAGTTTTTTTTTACAAGAATCTCTTCCTGTACAGGACAAAACAAGTTTGCAAAATAAGTTTGCACATTGGGTAAAAGAGAGGAAACATATCATACCTTATACAGAATTGTTTTCTAAACTTTATTCATATGTAACAGAATATTTGGCCAAAAAATGAGACAGGGAGCAACTGTTACTTGCAGTTTACTAAACAGTTGCAGAGTTGGAAGCAACAATGCAAAACAGGTTTGAGATGGCAAAAAACTTGCATACACTGCAGAATAATTCTAAACAGATTATAAAATCTGAATAAACATAGATTATTAAGGGCAATGTCATGATAACATAACATGTGGCTGTATAGTATAGTCTATAAGATTCTATACCAACAGAGGCCTTGAGAGACCAGGTCTCTCTTGGGTAAGCAACCAGTGACTGTTTGGTATACACTTTGGTATAATTCAATTTTTTGTTTTGTTATAGATGATACTACATATAACACCTCCTGAAAAAGTGGCCTTCGCTGTGAAACATGTAGATGATATACAGTACATCACACAGTGACATCACGTGCCTTCAGCTTTCATCTGAGGCTACTATGTGACCAGTAAGATAATGTTTGTATAACTTACTGTCTGTTGAGGTTATCATGTATTGCTGTTTTATCATACAATGTGCATCTATGTCTTTTTAAACAATTTTGTAGGAATAAAACTGATATATTTTTTATATTTTTGTTCAATAATTGGGTACAGACATAGTCCATTATTTTTCCTACTAGGGGTTCTATAGGGGGTCACCCCTAGTTACTCTTCCCTAATATTCAATTTAGGATGATGGTTAACCTTCTAAACATGTATATGCTTCTGTATGTTGCTAGGATGAAGTATGCTTAGGAGACTGAGAACCCTAATAAATTAATTAGCTACAGAGTATATTTTATACATGTATACAATTTGATGAATTAATAATCCTTTATCCTTCATGATGTTTTAGTTGTAGCTTGTTTGTTCTAGTTAAGCGTATTTGCATATAAAACAAGTACACTGTACACATGCAAATATGTGCAATCTGAAAAGTAAACAATCTAAAACCAAAAGTGTAAAACCACATAGTAGAGAGAATGATGACATATAAACCATGGAGCAACATTGTATATTGCCTACCAAGCCATGGACAATAGTTATATAAGACAAATAAAGGGGAAGGTACACCATGTGCTGAAAACAAAACATTTGACTGACTTTTCATTGGTTATTAAAAAATATTTATACATTACTAAGAGACTGATTAATAAAGTAATGGTATGTTCTAAATGTAGCCATAGCAAAGATACGCTGATACACAACCACATGCTTTAAATGTTCTTTCTGCTTTGCTTGCTTCAGAGCCCTGAAGCAGGTGAAGCCCTATTCATTTTAATGAATGGTTATAAAAATCTGCTGGGAGAAGAAAGAGGTCACATGACTTTGACAGGTCTCTCCTCCTATCTTGGAGTGTTGTCTTCAGCGTCCTGCATAGAATATTCCAACAGACCCTACACTACACTTTGCATTTTATAACTGCAGCATAAAATTCTGGTGCAGTGTGCAGTAATCAAAGCAATGTTATATGCCTAGCAGTATACTCTTACTAGTTATCGTTGGTACAGTGGAACCTCGGATTGCGAGTAACGTAGTTAACGAGCGTTTTGCAATACGAGCACTTTATTTTTAAAAATCATAACTCGGTTTGTGAGTGTTGTCTCGCAAAATGAGCATGATTCAGGCCAAATCGTTGTGCAGTACCGCTTTTGGCCTGAGGTGGGGGGGCGCCGGAGCCGAACAGAGCTGAACGTCAAGTTTGGAAATGCACGGAAAGGCCCGAGTATAGCAAGGTTGACCTCTGCAAATCTCGGGTAGGAAGTCTTTCCAAGTTTTGCTGAGGTCAGCCGAAGTGTCCTCGGGCCTTTTCGGCCATTTCCGAGGCTCTCTGGCGCCCCTCGCCTCTGGCCGCATACGGTATTGCATCCCATTGAAGTCAATGCAGAACAAATTATTTTCATTTCCATTGACTTCAATGGGAAAACTTGCTTTGATATGCGAATACTTTGGATTACGAGCATACTCCTGGAACGGATTATGCTTGTAACCTGAGGTTCCACTGTATATATTTTCAGAGAGGTTTTATGTGTTTCTTGCTGATATACTGTATATAATACATATTGTGACAGTGCTGTGCAATGTCCCAGTGCCAGAAGGTTTAGATGTCACCCGGGGTTCTCACTTATGCAGGTTGAAGGACTCCAGGATGTCTGATTTGTGCTAGCGAGTAGGGAAGGGGATTTGGGCTAGGAGGGGAAATTTGGTGGGGGAGGAGTAATTTGTGCCTGGTGGAGGGGGGGGGGATTCTTAGAACGTTAGTCAGGGGTATTTGTGCTGGGAGGGGGGATTTGGAGAGGAGGAGGATTTGTGCCTGGAGGGAGAACTTAAGGGGTAGAGAATTTGTGGGTGATTTTATTTGGGGGGGGGGGGGGCTTTTGGCTTACAAAGGGAATTTGTGCTTGGGGGCGTTAGCATGCAGATTAGTGCTCAATTTGGCTTGGAGGGGAAGGAGGTGATTTTTTCAGACACCTGATGCTCACACTTTGTCAGGGAAGAGGGGTGGCAGGGTGCAGTTTGGCATTTTTGCCATGGACGCTAGATAACCTTGTCCCAAGACTGGTCAATACATAAAGTCAGCATGAAACCAAAAAAATGGCTATACACTTCATTAACTGGGTGATCCATCCATCTCATACCAGCTGCATGATTTGTACCCAGCTTGATCGAGGTTGGCTTGTAATGCATGTAGGCAGGTGCACTCTACTTTGTCCACTGTAAGTGGCGCTCGTCTGCAGTGGCATTGCAGTTGAAGAGGAAGTCAAGAGGAACATGGTTCCTCTATGATTCCCTGGGTCACTGGGGAAGCTATCTGATTGGATGCTGCCACCACATGTGACTCTAACAGCCATCTTGGGTCAGGCAGAGCCTATTTAAGGCCCTGGCTCCCAGGCTTGGCGCACTTTTGCGAGTAGGTAGAGTAGGGGCAGGTACCCCGTCTGTCAGGGACAGTATAAGTAGCAGGGAAAGGTTCCAGATGAGGAGGGAAAGCATAGGGTTTGCAACTTCTCTGGACATTTTGCCACTTAGGCACGAGATGGCCAGGCCATATACTGCCCTTCTTAACAGGCGCTGCACGCTGCTGCAGTTCGTGAGTGTTCCCGGCTGAGCTGTCTTCCCATTTGTTTTTTTGTAAACTGTCTTTGTCTTACTTCAATACAAGTTCTTATTATTGCACCTGGACTGCATGTGCTATTGCCATCGCACCATGCTGGACCAACCTAGGTGCACATGTAATAAACTAAAACGATCACAAAAATGTATGACATTTTGTAGGCTAATAGGCAAGGTATTGGCAAACAAATGGCATGGAGGACTGGGCACTGTTCTGGGGAACATGTACCAAAGCAAAAATAATCTCAAAATTCAGTTTGGTGAGCAGCAATTTTAAAATGCTTAAAGGGCAACATTAACTTCTTTCCACCCTTAGAACGTCATATGACGTCCTGGATTTTGAATGGAGATATCGTAATGATGCCTGCAGCTACAGGCATAATGCCAGTATATTTCCTTTATACCAGCAATGTTCTGTAATGTAAAAGCAATCCTAGGGGCTAATTAGCTACTGGATTGCTTTTACTAGTGGCGGGAGAGGTGCCCACTGGCAAATCACCTTGTCTCCATGTTGATGAATACAGAGTTCCTCTCCCCCCCAGATACCACCACCCCATGTGAATTAATAAGTGGTACATACAGTCAGGTCCATAAATATTGGGACATCGACACAATTCTAATCTTTTTGGCTCTATACACCGCCACAATGGATTTGAAATGAAACAAACAAGATGTGCTTTAACTGCAGACTTTCAGCTTTAATTTGAGGGTATTTAGGTGAACGGGGTAGGAATTACAACAGTTTGTATATGTGCCTCCCAGTTTTTAAGGGACCAAAAGTAATGGGACAATTGGATGCTCATCTGTTCCATGGCCAGGTGTGTGTTATTCCCTCATTATCCCATTTACAAGGAGCAGATAAAAGGTCCAGAGTTTATTTCAAGTGTGCTATTTGCATTTGGAATCTGTTGCTGTCAACTCTCAATATGAGATCCAAAGAGCTGTCACTATCAGTGAAGCAAGCCATCATTAGGCTGAAAAAACAAATCAAACCCATCAGAGAGATAGCAAAAACATTAGGTGTGGCCAAATCAACTGTTTGGAACATCCTTAAAAAGAAAGAATGCAAAGGTGAGCTCAGCAACACCAAAAGACCCGGAAGACCACAGAAAGCAACTGTGGTGGATGACCGAAAAATTCTTTCCCTGGTGAAGAAAACACCCTTCACAACAGTTGGCCAGATCAAGAACACTCCCCAGGAGGTAGGTTTATGTGTGTCAAAGTCAACAATCAAGAGAAGATTTCACCAGAGTGAATACAGAGGGTTCACCACAAGATGTAAACCATTGGTGAGCCTCAAAAACAGGAAGGCCAGATTAGAGTTTGCCAAACAACATCTAAAAAAGCCTTCACAGACCAATGCCGCGTACACACGTTCGGACGTTGTCCGCCGGACTTGCCCACACACGGACTTCTCCGGCGGACTATCCGCTGGAAAAAGTCAGTGGGAATGAACAGACTTTCCAATGAGCGGCAAGTCCGTTCATTTCAAAAGTCCGGCGGACTAGCCTACTAACGGCGGGATTGTCCGCCGGACTGCCAAGTCCAGCGGACAATTTTAAAACAAAACTTAAAAACTTGTCCGCCGGACTTTTGGCGCCAAAAAGTCCGCCGGCGCCCACACACAGGGGATTGTCCGGTGGACTTGAGTCCAGCGGACAATCCCGCGGGATAGTCCCTTTGTGTGTACGCGGCACAAGATCAACTTGTACCAGAGTGATGGGAAGAGAAGAGTATGGAGAAGGAAAGGAACTTCTCATGATCCAAAGCATACCACCTCATCAGTGAAGCATGGTGGTGGTAGTGTCATGGCGTGGGCATGTATGGCTGCCAATGGAACTGGTTCTCTTGTATTTATTGATGATGTGACTGCTGACAAAAGGAAGGATGAATTCTGAAGTGTTTCGGGCAATATTATCTGCTCATATTCAGCAAAATGCTTCAGAACTCAGTGGACGGCGTTTCACAGTGCAGATGGACAATGACCCGAAGCATACTGCGAAAGCAACCAAAGAGTGTTTTTAAGGGAAAGAAGTGGAATGTTATGCAATGGCCAAGTCAATCACCTGACCTGAATCCGATTGAGCATGCATTTCACTTGCTGAAGACAAAACTGAAGGGAAATGCCCCAGGAACTGAAGACAGTTGCAGTAGAGGCCTGGCAGAGCATCACCAGGGATGAAACCCAGCGTCTGGTGATGTCACTGCGTTCCAGACTTCAGGCTGTATTTGACTGCAAAGGATTTGCAACCAAGTATTAAAAAGTGAAAAAGTTTGATGGATGATTGTTAATCTGTCCCATTACTTTTGGTCCCTTAAAAAGTGTGAGGCACATATACAAACTGTTGTAATTCCTACACCATTCACCTGATTTGGATATAAATACCCTCAAATTAAAGCTGAAAGTCTGCAGTTAAAGTACATCTTGTTCATTTCATTTCAAATCTATTGTGGTGGTGTATAGAGCCAAAAAGATTATAATTGTGTTGATGTATATTTATGGACCTGACTGTAAGTAAATAGTAAATAAAGACACACACTTTATGACAAGTCTAAGTAAAATATAAAAAATAAAATAAAAAGTCTAACAATGTAAATCTAACAATGTAAATCCATTGTCAAAAACACAAATACAAAAACACAATACAGCAATGCAGATCCTCCTCAATCACAATAAATTACACCTGCCGAACTGACCAAAAAATAATACTGTAACACATCCAACCCAATGGCTAACTTGATGCAAATGACAGCTCCTTAGCCCCACTGCTGAATGTAAACAAAGAAGTAAAGTATCCCAGGTGACATCATCAAACAAATGTGAACATGACCTTATAAGGGCAACGATATCAGAATGTATCCCCTGTGATTTCCATATTTGGTCAATGATATCATTTGGGAGGCCCCACCCCTTGGTTTACATTCAGTTGCAGAACGTGTATAATTTTTTTTATTTAGTGACTCGTCGGGTGTAGTTTATCATGATTGGGAAGAATCTGCATTGCTGGACAATGTAATTGAAGATGAATTTAAATCATGGAACATTTTGGGGGACTTTTTTTTTTAAATGAAAGACTTGTCAAAAATGTTATATTTTATATTTTTATTATTCCTCATTTTACATGCTTTTATGTTAATGAATGGGGAATTATTCCAGAATCTGCTAAGCCCCCTGCCCAAAGACTCCTACAGGCCAGGGTTGAGGGGAAGAGGCCCTTGTCCTCATCAACATGGGGGCAAAGGGCTTTGCTAGGGGGGTACTTATATAGTAACATTTTTATTTATTTTTTAACTGAAAAGTGGTGTTTTTTTTTGTTTTGTTTTATCCTTTAAAATATGTATACAATTTAAATGTTTGAAGGCAGTACTGCTAAAAGAAAGACCTGTACCCCCCTTCCTAAAAAAAGCGGGTGGGGTGTACTTTGGCATTCTTGCTTTGGCAACCATTGGACTGTGTCCTAGCTCTGGCTGAATGTATTCTATATACAGCTTCACCAGTATTTTATGCTTTCTGGGCCACTGTGTCGAAGACAACAGAACACTGTCTTCAATTAGAAGGTCAGAATGGCCTTTTAATAAGAAAAGAAAAGAAAACATATTCATCTTTATGCTTAGTTGGCATACATTATCTGCCATCATTATAAAAGCTAGATAAGTTTTATTTACTATTACCCTGGAAAATGCAATGGAAATGTTAAAATACAGTTATAGTACCTAAAGCAGCTGTTTTAAGTTTTTCTTTTATTTAATTGTATTTCAAGGCTGCAGTGTGGCGTTCGTGTTTCAGATCCAGCTGTTTATTCACACTTTTTCCACTCCATCAGGCAGCATAGACTTCTTTTCCATGCACTCTACACATACGATCTTCTCAAGAGGTTATTTAAGGTCTTCTAAAGTCACTTAACAACTTTAAAAAAATTAACATTTGATGTCAATTTTAAGTGCTTAAAAACCCCTTAACGGACTATGTTATAAAGATCTCAGTTACACAAGTACTGGCAATTTCTCACATTTATTGCTAATTAATGCATTTGAGCTCTTGCATTTATTTTTGCTGTAGAAGTAACATTAGACAAACTTTTTCTGAATTGGAAAGGTTACCAAGTATAATTTACATATCAAGGTGGATCACATGGTATAAGAGATGATGTAAATGAGCCAGAAGGATGAGGTTCTAATTCACCATGATCATGGATGCCCAGCGAATACTGCAGGCACAAAAATCATGGCCACAGACCAATATATATTTTTTTTCAACCATAATCAACTGCAGTAGTTTTAGAAGGGAATATTAAACATGCATTGCAATATATACAAACCAAAAATCCGTAATCCTTTGCAAAAGTTGGCTTGCAATATGTAAGGGTGTTAGCAGTGTGCATAGACTTAATTCAGAATCTTCAGTACAGTGGTCAAACTCTTGTAGCACATCATGTGTTACATGTATGCAAGCATTTAGGATTTGAGTACCACCATTTCTCCTGCATAGTGCAGGTCAGTGACAAGACCATGACACGTAACTCTACCCCAAGCATGCCTGTCTGCCCCATTTAGGCATTACATGTCCATAAAATAGGCTATAAGCTAAAAAATATTTAGCATTTTGCATATTAGAGTAGTGACTGACCAACTTGAACATGTATTGGAATATACAGTGGCGGCACAGTGGTGTAGTGGTTAGCACTCTCACCTAGCAGTAAGAAGGGTCGCTGGTTCGAATCCCAACCACGACACTTCCTGCCTGGAGTTTGCATGTTCTCCCTGTGTCTGCGTGGGTTTCCTCCGGGTACTCCGGTTTCCTCCCACTCCAAAGACATGCAGGTTAATTGGCTTCTGTCCAAAAATTGGCCCTAGTATATGAATGGGGACCTTAGATTGTGGGCTCCTTGAGGGTAGGGACTGATGTGAGTATGCAATGTACAGGGATGGGGACAATTGTAGACACTCGCTCAGGTTGAACTGGATGGACTGATGTCTTTATTCAACCTTACTAACTATGAAACTATGAAACTATGAAACTATATGCAAACCAATAATCACTGTTTTTATGCAAACGTTTGCTTGAAATATATAAGGGTCTATGGCAGTTTACATAAGGTTATTTGAAAATCTTTAGCTTTAGCTAGGTTTAGAAGAGCCCGTAAGGTTTTTTTTTTTTTAAATAAACAACATCTCTCTTGCAAGGATGGGGGGGGGGGGTCCTCAGAGAAGCAATGTTATCAGTGTTTCATAAAGCTGCTGCAGAAAGAGGATGGGGTGGAATGGTGGAATGACACATTGCATATTGAGAGATTGATGTGGTTGTAAAGTCAGAAGGTTTTTAATCTTAATGCATTCTATGTATTAAGATAAAAAACCTGTGTGCAGCAGCTCCCCTAATACTTACCTAAGCCTATCTTTATCCAGCAATGTTGCAGGAGAGACTCGGTTGCCTGGGATTCTCCCTTCTCATTGGCTGAGACAAGCAGCGGAGCACCATTGGCTCCCACTGTCAATCAAAGTCAGTGTGCCAATGAGGAGAGTGAGGGGGCAGGGCCTAGCCCTGGTTCCGTGTCTGACTGGACACACGGAGCTGCGGCTCGGCTCGGGTGCCCCCATAGCAAGCTGCTTGCTGTGGGGGCACTCAACAGAAGGGAGAGGCCAGGAGCACAGAAGAGGGACCTGAGAAGAGGAGGATCTGGGCTGCTCTGTGCAAAACCACTACACAGAGGAGGTAAGTATTGCATGTTTGTTATTTTTAAGCAAAATAAAAAAGGAGACTTTAGTATCACTTTAAGGCATGTTAGGAAAATTTGCTTTACGTCTGATTGCTAACTTTTTGCTGTTTTCTTTTTACCTTACTAGTTTGGACAATTTTTGCGTTTAATTTTAGTTTGTGTTTGAGGGTAGAAGTCACTTTTAGCTCTTGCTGCATCCATAGCAAGCTGTTTTATTTTTTTTATTTTTTTAAAATGTCAACGGAATTTGCATGTTGAATTAAACCCAGGCTGATTTACTCATCCCAACTAGCTCTACAATCAATACAAATCAGGCATAAAATACACACTGTATCCAGTGTAGCCAATCAGCTTGTAACTTCAGCTTGTTCAATTAAGCTTTGACAAAAAAAAACCTGAAAGCCGATTGGTTTCTATGCATAGCTGCACCAGATTTTGCACTCTCCAGTTTTTAGTAAATTAACCCCCATTGTCTATAGCATCTACCACCCTAATCTTCTCTATTGTGCAATGATATGATCCTTATTGGGATTTTACTGACTATGTATGTGTATGTGTGAGAAACCTTGGAGGGCAAAATGTATAAATCATCCTTATTTCCCACACTAAAATGAAATATATGTATTACACAAGGAAAAGAAGTGCCCCAAATACTTTTTTAAAGAGATTATATACCGGGGTCACATGACACCTCAAAATTGCTACCCTCTGCTCTGTGATATCTGGTTTTGGAGAACGGAATAATAAGGGGAGGTGGGGAGGACATGCCATTCTAAGTACTGAAGCAGTCCCTAAAGCTGATGCAAAGAGTCATGTGGGGCTTGCAGAGGGAAAAAAGGAAGTGAAAGAGTACATCGGTAGAGCATGAACACTGAGGGTAGCAACACTAAAGCTGGAGAATCAGCTGCTATTGAGTTGCCACTAATAATAAGTGAAAATAAATGGGAGACACAACCAGGTATTTACTAATGTAGAGAACATGCATAATTTAAAGCTTATGTTAAACTGGCGGCCCTCCAGCTGTTGCGGAACTACAAGTCCCATCATGCCTCTGCCTGTAAGAGTCATGCTTGTTTGAATATAAACAACACATGCCCCCCGAATAGGATAAAACACTCCCACACCTATGTGGTTCATTGGGGGGATGTACGGGACCACCCCCCCTACCCCCTCCCTCCACCTCCCTACCCCATCTTACCAGCTGTACCCTTCCCTACCGACCCTTCCCTTACCCCACCCCCCCCCCCACCTCTCCTTCCCCCTTTTCTTCTTTTCTTCCTCCTTCATCCCCTCTCAGACTTCTTTACCCTGCAGGCGCTAGGGACTAGACGCCTGAAGCACTAATTCTTCTACCCGGATCAATTGAAAACAGACCCCCACCATGAATGGCTCTTATCCATACGCCCTCCCCCGCCATAATACATTTAACCCTAGAGCCACATCTCTAGTTATGTCTTTCACTGTTATTATTATGTTCTGTATTCACTGTTGATCTATGTTATTTGCACTATTGTACAGTTTACCTGTGTATAACATCTGTACATGTTCAATAAAATCTTTATGGAAAAAAAAAAAGAGTCATGCTTGTAACTGTCAGCCTTGAAATGCCTCATGGGACTTGTAATTCCGCAACAGCTGGCACCTGTATGCTAAAAGGTATATTAACTAATTAGTAATCATATTACCCCTATCCTGGAGTCCATGCACTGGCTTCCCCTCAGGTTTCGCATAGACTTTAAAGATCCTCTTGATGACCTATAAGGCTCTTCATGGCTTGGTACCCCATTATCTCTCTGAACTTTTATCAACTTACTCCCCCCTTCGTAACCTCCTCTCCTCAAATTCTGGTTTACTGTGTGTCCCCCCTACTCACCTACACTTGATGGGGGACAGAGCCTTCTCATGCTATGCTCCAAAACTCTGGATTTCCTTTCCAAAGAACGTCAGATAGTCATCTTCTTTACATTCATTCAAATCTAATCTAATAACTTTTTCTTTAGACACGCTTTCACAGAATTTTCCCTTTTTTTCTTTATGTTATCCTGCATATTCTTTGTGTTTTCCTTGTAAAGCGTTTTGAGAAGCAACCTTTAACCGCTTGTCGCGGTTCTCGTTCTGAGAGGGCATCATATGACGCCCTTGCCATCTCGACCCACCAGGGGGTGCGCGCGCCGCCGGCGGCAATTACACGCGCCGGCCTTGTCACTGGGTTCTCGATGTGTGTGCCCAGCAGCTGCGATGTCTGCCATCTGCGATGTCTACACTCACACTGAACCATCCCTAGATGCACATTAAACTGATATTCTACACTGACAATAGAATCAGAATAGAACACTATAGCACACTAACTGTCTAATAGCACTGAACAGAGCGCTGTTCTACATCTCTCCACGCCACAATCACACTACAAATGTCTGCTATGGAACGAATACTTTTATAGTGTGGGGCGGGATTAAGAGCAATTAGCCTAGATTGGATACGGTCATCATGACAGCATCCAACATGGCTCTGACAGTGCTCTGTGCCCTGATTGGGTGATGCTTTCATTGCTTCAGCCAATCAGGGCATTTAACGTACTGTGCAGCGACGCAGTGCATTGTGGCCGAACAAATGGTCGAACGACCCTATAATTCAGTTGTTCTGGGAACTTCCACACAGCCAATGTTCGGCACAAACTCATGCTCAGGCCAAACCGTTCGCCCATCCTTACTCCTGGCTTACACATGCAACATTGCCACTGTGGCCTTTTACTTTAGGCTTTTGTCTGCCTCTCATAGACCATTTTCTCACCAACACTCTGCATAGCTAGCAGCCCCTTGATGCTCTGGCCCTCAGGCTTGGGTCTTTGTTGTTTCCAGTGCAGACATGCACTCCTCTGGCTTCTCCCTTGCACACCAGGACTCCTTGGGAGGGTGGATCACAGAACAATGGCCATGCCACTAATAATAGCCCAGCACACACCTGACCAGCCAGTGTGCTGGTGGTTCCGAAAACCTGGACTCAGGATTGGAGATTTCATCCCACCTGGTTCTCTAGGATTTCTCCAGGCTAAAGGTCCCAAAGTGTATTTTTTCTCCTAATTAAACAAAGCCCGAAGAGCCCCCCCCCCAACTTGCCTGGTTGAGAATTCTGGGTTAACTTCAACCTGGTGGGGTACTATTCACCATTCATGCCTGACTATGAATTACAGTAGTTCAAGTTATTTTGTCAAATGTTTTTTGAAACAAAATACATAAATGCAACAAATTATGTTTAACATATTCCAGCATTTCTTGTCTACTGTCTTTGCATGAATTACAAATGTCACTTCTCATGTTTAGAAAAGCAGGAACAAATTGCATTATTCAGTAGTGATTCTAAAATTTCACTGAGACTTTGATGGAAAAAAATGTTATTCCAAAACTTGTGTGTCAAGTTGGCAATAATCTTCTCCAGCTGTGCTTGAGTTGGGCTAAAAGGATGTGGCTGCTTTAAGAAGGTACCAGAGCTCACAATTATATGTTTTTTTTTTTTTTCACCCATGTCACTCTAAATAAGAATTCCACACAGAATACAAAGTTTAGTAATAAAAATTTAATTTCAAAACCTATTTATCCCCATTGCTTATTTATGCATGCTTTTATAAAGTGTTAGTCCCGTATCAGGAAAAAAAACCTGCCTCTATAGCCTTTTGCTTTTCTAGGTTCTGAACACAAACATGCTATTGCACATAATGCAATTAAATCAAACAGTGGACTTCTATAAAATAAATAATTTAGAAATTCATCCCCAGATGGCAAAAATCAGTTGTAAAGTTCAGTGTATGTACTGCTGCTGAATATGGATAAACACACTGTGAAATCTATTAGTTGGATTTCCTTAACCACTTGCTGACCATATCATTTATACAGCACTTCCTGGTTGGGGACGCGCAGGCCTGCTCCTGCTGTGATTATTGACAGCGGGAGCCGATCAGCGGGTACTGTGGCTCTATATTCGCTGGCACCCACCAATTATTCATTACACAGTGTTATGCACCTGCTGGAGGAGCCTGATGTGCAGTGGGAAGGCTTTTTTGTACAACCCCGGCTCAAGGGCCACCAGTGTTGCAACAGTGGCCGCAAGAGCCTGGCGGTGTATGGGTGCCTGGTTCGTCTTTGGTCTTGTCAGTTCAGCTGGTACAGCAGGAAACAGGAAGCAGGCTGGTAGGTGCAGGGCTGGGGAGACACTGAATTCGTAGTCAGACAAGCCGGGTTTGGTAACAGACGATCACATGTAGATATAGGCGACAGGCAGAGAATGGTCAGGATACAGGCAAAGTTCGGCAACAGGATATCAAGCAGTGTAGAGCTGAGCATGGTTACAAGGCAGGCTGGGGTCAGGATAACAGAGATCAATCATAGTCAAACAAGCCGGGTCAAACAGAAACAGATCGGATCACAGGAACAGGAAGTCACGGGAACAGGTATGAGCTGCAGATCAAACAGCAAAGACACAGTGCTGCTGAGTAGGGATGGGCCCGGTGCTCGATGCGAACCCACGTTCGCATCGAGCACCGGGCGTTCGCTCGCTCGGCGAGCCCAGAACTATTTTGGCCGCTCGCATCACGTTCGGGTGATGCGAGCGGCCCCGCAATGCATTGCGGCCGGCGCGGCCGGCGCAGTGCATTGCTGGCTGATGATTGGCCAAGCATGCACTGTGACCCCGCATGCTTGGCCAATCACAGCCCCGGAAACTCGAAGAGCCATAATTGGCTACAGGCAGGACGCCTGTAGCCAATTACAGCTCAGGGGCTGTAGTACACGCCCCCCCCTATAAAAGGCCGCCACGCCGTCTGCGCCGGTCACATGCTGTTCCGGCGCAGATTGAGCAGGCTAGATCTGTGACACTCTGCTGGATTTAGTTAGGTAGAGAGATTCACTTACAGAGATTGAGTTAGATAGATTCAGTTACAAAGATTGATTGAGAAAGAGGGGCTTGTAGTGTGTTCGTGGCAGGCAGGCAGAGCTCCTATATTTTGTTACCAGAAGCACCTATAGGACTTGTAGTGTGTTCGTGGCAGGCAGGCAGAGCTCCTATATTTTGTTACCAGAAGCACCTATAGGACTTGTAGTGTGTTCGTGGCAGGCAGGCAGAGCTCCTATATTTTGTTACCAGAAGCACCTATAGGACTTGTAGTGTGTTCGTGGCAGGCAGGCAGAGCTCCTATATTTTGTTCCCAGAAGCACCTATAGGACTTGTAGTGTGTTCGTGGCAGGCAGGCAGAGCTCCTATATTTTGTTCCCAGAAGCACCTATAGGACTTGTAGTGTGTTCGTGGCAGGCAGGCAGAGCTCCTGTATTTTGTTCCCAGAAGCACCTATAGGACTTGAAGTGTGTTAGTCCCATCACACACACAGAGCTATATTTTCTTCCCAGAAGCACCTATAGGACTTGAAGTGTGTTAGTCCCATCACACACACAGAGCTATATTTTGTTCCCAGAAGCACCTATAGGACTTGAAGTGTGTTAGTCCCATCACACACACAGAGCTATATTTTCTTCCCAGAAGCACCTATAGGACTTGAAGTGTGTTAGTCCCATCACACACACAGAGCTATATTTTGTTCCCAGAAGCACCTATAGGACTTGAAGTGTGTTAGTCCCATCACACACACAGAGCTATATTTTTTCCCAGAAGCACCTATAGGACTTGAAGTGTGTTAGTCCCATCACACACACAGAGCTATATTTTGTTCCCAGAAGCACCTATAGGACTTGAAGTGTGTTAGTCCCATCACACACACAGAGCTATATTTTCTTCCCAGAAGCACCTATAGGACTTGAAGTGTGTTAGTCCCATCACACACACAGAGCTATATTTTGTTCCCAGAAGCACCTATAGGACTTGAAGTGTGTTAGTCCCATCACACAGACCTTTATTTTCTTCCCAGAAGCACCTATAGGACTTGAAGTGTGTTAGTCCCATCACACACACATAGCTATATTTTGTTCCCAGAAGCACCTATAGGACTTGAAGTGTGTTAGTCCCATCACACACACAGAGCTATATTTTGTTCCCAGAAGCACCTATAGGACTTGAAGTGTGTTAGTCCCATCACACACACAGAGCTATATTTTGTTCCCAGAAGCACCTATAGGACTTGAAGTGTGTTAGTCCCATCACACACACAGACCTTTATTTTCTTCCCAGAAGCACCTATAGGACTTGAAGTGTGTTAGTCCCATCACACACACAGAGCTATATTTTGTTCCCAGAAGCACCTATAGGACTTGAAGTGTGTTAGTCCCATCACACACACAGAGCTATATTTTGTTCCCAGAAGCACCTATAGGACTTGAAGTGTGTTAGTCCCATCACACAGACCTTTATTTTCTTCCCAGAAGCACCTATAGGACTTGAAGTGTGTTAGTCCCATCACACACACAGAGCTATATTTTGTTCCCAGAAGCACCTATAGGACTTGAAGTGTGTTAGTCCCATCACACACACAGAGCTATATTTTGTTCCCAGAAGCACCTATAGGACTTGAAGTGTGTTAGTCCCATCACACACACAGAGCTATATTTTCTTCCCAGAAGCACCTATAGGACTTGAAGTGTGTTAGTCCCATCACACACACAGAGCTATATTTTGTTCCCAGAAGCACCTATAGGACTTGAAGTGTGTTAGTCCCATCACACACACAGAGCTATATTTTGTTCCCAGAAGCACCTATAGGACTTGAAGTGTGTTAGTCCCATCACACACACAGAGCTATATTTTGTTCCCAGAAGCACCTATAGGACTTGAAGTGTGTTAGTCCCATCACACACACAGAGCTATATTTTGTTCCCAGAAGCACCTATAGGACTTGAAGTGTGTTAGTCCCATCACACACACAGAGCTATATTTTGTTCCCAGAAGCACCTATAGGACTTGAAGTGTGTTAGTCCCATCACACACACAGAGCTATATTTTGTTCCCAGAAGCACCTATAGGACTTGAAGTGTGTTAGTCCCATCACACACACAGAGCTATATTTTCTTCCAGAAGCACCTATAGGACTTGAAGTGTGTTAGTCCCATCACACACACAGAGCTATATTTTGTTCCCAGAAGCACCTATAGGACTTGAAGTGTGTTAGTCCCATCACACACAGAGAGCTATATTTTCTTCCCAGAAGCACCTATAGGACTTGAAGTGTGTTAGTCCCATCACACACACAGAGCTATATTTTGTTCCCAGAAGCACCTATAGGACTTGAAGTGTGTTAGTCCCATCACACACACAGAGCTATATTTTCTTCCCAGAAGCACCTATAGGACTTGAAGTGTGTTAGTCCCATCACACACACAGAGCTATATTTTGTTCCCAGAAGCACCTATAGGACTTGAAGTGTGTTAGTCCCATCACACACACAGAACTATATTTTGTTCCCAGAAGCACCTATAGGACTTGAAGTGTGTTAGTCCCATCACACAGACCTTTATTTTCTTCCCAGAAGCACCTATAGGACTTGAAGTGTGTTAGTCCCATCACACAGAGCTCCTCTATTTTCTTTGCAGAAGCACCCATAGGACTTCTAGTGTGTTAGTGGCATCACACAGAGCTCCTATATATTCTTCTCAGCAGCACCCACAGGACTTCTAGTGTGTTAGTGGCATCACACAGAGCTCCTCTATTTTCTTTGCAGAAGCACCCACAGGACTTCTAGTGTGTTAGTGGCATCACACAGAGCTCCTCTATTTTCTTTGCAGAAGCACCCATAGGACTTCTAGTGTGTTAGTGGCATCACACAGAGCTCCTCTATTTTCTTTGCAGAAGCACCCATAGGACTTCTAGTGTGTTAGTGGCATCACACAGAGCTCCTCTATTTTCTTTGCAGAAGCACCCACAGGACTTCTAGTGTGTTAGTGGCATCACACAGAGCTCCTCTATTTTCTTTGCAGAAGCACCCACAGGACTTCTAGTGTGTTAGTGGCATCACACAGAGCTCCTCTATTTTCTTTGCAGAAGCACCCATAGGACTTCTAGTGTGTTAGTGGCATCACACAGAGCTCCTCTATTTTCTTTGCAGAAGCACCCACAGGACTTCTAGTGTGTTAGTGGCATCACACAGAGCTCCTCTATTTTCTTTGCAGAAGCACCCACAGGACTTCTAGTGTGTTAGTGGCATCACACAGAGCTCCTATATTTTCTTTGCAGAAGCACCCATAGGACTTCTAGTGTGTTAGTGGCATCACACAGAGCTCCTATATTTTCTTTGCAGAAGCACCCATAGGACTTCTAGTGTGTTAGTGGCATCACACAGAGCTCCTATATATTCTTCTCAGCAGCACCCACAGGACTTCTAGTGTGTTAGTGGCATCACACAGAGCTCCTCTATTTTCTTTGCAGAAGCACCCACAGGACTTCTAGTGTGTTAGTGGCATCACACAGAGCTCCTTTATTTTCTTTGCAGAAGCACCCATAGGACTTGTAGTGTGTTAGTGGCATCACACAGAGCTCCTATATTTTCTTCTCAGCAGCACCCACAGGACTTCTAGTGTGTTAGTGGCATCACACAGAGCTCCTCTATTTTCTTTGCAGAAGCACCCATAGGACTTCTAGTGTGTTAGTGGCATCACACAGAGCTCCTATATATTCTTCTCAGCAGCACCCACAGGACTACCGACTACAATGGCTGGAAGACCGCCAAGGGGAGGCAGAGCGTGCAGAGCCAAGAACACAGGGCAGGCAGGCTCTGTTTCTAGTGGACGTGGCCGTGGACGTGGACGTGGTCGTGCATCGTCATCAGCACGTGGCCATGGGACACGCGCGTCTTTGTTTTCGGCAGCTGGACATGTGGAGCCGCATCATGCTGAAGGCTTGGTAGAATGGATGACCAAGCCCTCCTCATCCTCCTCATCCTCTCTCACCCAGGCTCAGGGTACTGACAGAGCATCATCAGCCACCCCTTCCCTAGACCCACCATGTCCTCCTGAGGAGTCCCCCGAACTCTTTGAGCACAGTGTTGGGTACATGCTCCAGGAGGATGCCCAACGGTTCGAAGGCTCGGATGACGATACCCAGCTTGAGGAATCTGGCAGTACTGTTCCACCAGCTGCAGCTTACTGCCAGGTTTGCTCTAGTGGTGAAGAGGGAGGGGATGATGAGGTCACTGACTCCACGTGGGTGCCTCAAGGGAGAGAGGATGAGGAGGAGGACGAGGAGGAGGAGGATGCGGCGTCACATGTCCAACGAGGCAGGATGCCCCCTGGAGGCCAGGTAGAGGCCAGCACAGCAACTGTACAACACCGCAGAGCTCCGCCTGTGCAGGGCGCTGCCTCTGCACGTTATCAGAAAAGTTCTTTGGTGTGGGCCTTTTTTGAGACGAGTGCAGCAGATCGCACCACTGCTATTTGCAATATTTGTCTCAAGCGTATCTCGCGTGGCCAAAACATCAGCCGCTTGGGCACGACAAGCATGACCAGACATATGGCGACCTGCCATGCAGCTCGTTGGCAGGCACACATAAAAGACCCACACCAAAGAACTAAGCGGACCTCTCCTTGCTCCTCAGCTGGGATCTCCATCCCCACTACACCTTCAGTCCTCTCTGAAAGCTGCTCTGAGAGGACTGAAGGTGTAGAATTAGGTGTGTCACAACCAAGTACTTGCAGTACACCGACGTCCGATTGCAGCAGGCAAATTTCCCTGCCCCAGCTGCTGGACCGTAGAAAGAAGTACACTCCCAGCCATCCACATGCCCAGCGGTTGAATGCTAGCCTGGCTAAATTGCTAGCACTTCAACTGCTGCCTTTTCAGTTGGTAGACTCGGCCCCCTTCCGTGAGTTTGTTCAATGTGCGGTTCCTCAGTGGCAGGTTCCCAAACGCCACTTTTTCTCGCGGAAGGCGATTCCGTCTCTCTACCGGCATGTGGAGGGCAATGTCCATGCCTCGCTGGACAGGGCGGTCAGCGGTAAGGTGCATATTACCGCTGACTCATGGTCCAGCAGGCATGGACAGGGACGGTACCTTTCTTTCACGGCCCATTGGGTCACTCTATTGGCAGCTGGGAGGGATGCAGGACAAGGTGCAGTAGTGTTGGAGGTTGTTCCGCCACCACGCCTCCAAAACGCTACTACTGCTACTGGTTGTGACACACCTCTCTCCTCCACCCCCTCCTCTTCTTCTTCCTCCAGTGCTCTGTCCTTGGAACCAGCGGTGCTCCGTAGGCGTACAAGGGGCTGCGCAAGTACGCAGGCAAAAAGATGCCATGCCGTGCTTGCGCTGGTGTGTTTGGGGGACAGGAGCCACACTGGGCCAGAGGTTCTGGCAGCTCTGCAGGGGCAGGCCGAGAGGTGGTTGACGCCACGTCAGCTTAAGCCAGGAATGGTCGTTTCTGACAATGGCACCAACTTCCTCTCCGCCCTGCGACAGGGGCAGCTCACCCATGTGCCCTGCATGGCTCACGTCCTCAACCTGGTGGTGCAGCGGTTCTTGGGCAGGTTCCCAGGCTTACAGGATGTCCTGAGGCAGGCCAGGAAAGTCTGTGTGCATTTCCGCCGATCTTATAATGCCAGTGCTCGGCTGACTGAGCTGCAAAAGGAGCTGAACCTGCCCAAGAACCGCCTAATATGTGACATGCCCACCAGGTGGAACTCAACGTTGGCCATGCTGCAGCGACTGCACACGCAGCAGAGGGCCATCAATGAGTACCTTTGCGACTACGGCACCAGGACAGGGTCAGGGGAGCTTGTTTTTTTTTTTCCCCACGTCAGTGGAGCATGATCAGGGATGCATGCACTGTCCTCTCACCATTTGAGGAGGCCACGAGGATGGTGAGCAGTGACAGTGCATGCATCAGTGACACTGTCCCTCTTGTCCACCTGTTGGAGCATACGCTGCGTGGGATAATGGACAGGGCACTTGAGGCAGAACAGAGGCAGGAAGAGGAGGACTTCCTTGCCTCTCAAGGCCCCCTTTATCCGGACAGTGTTCCTTCTGTCCCACCCATCACACAGGAAGAGGATGAGGAGGAGGAGGAGGAGGAGGAGGAGGATTGTGTGAGCATGGAGGTGGAGCCTGGCACTCAGCATCAGCAGCAGCAGTCTTTTAGGGATGATGTACAGTCCCAACAAACCAGTGGACTTGTACGTGGCTGGGAGGAGGTGGCTGGCGATCATGTCATCCTCAGTGACCCAGAAGACTCCGGACCGAATGCCTCAGCTAACCTACGCTGCATGGCCTCCCTGATCCTGCAAAGCCTGCGGAAGGATCCTCGTGTTCTTCGGATCAAGGAGAGGGACCATTACTGGCTGGCCACTCTCCTTGATCCACGGTACAAGGGTAAGGTTGCGGACCTTATCTTGCCGTTGCAGAGGGAGCAGAGGATGAGACATCTCAGGGAGGCCTTGCAGAAAGGTCTGTGCAACGCGTTCCCAGAAACTGGGAGGCTACAAACTCCTGGTCCTGGGCGACGAGTTGCTGAGGCTTCGGTCAGTGGCAGAAGGAGCGGTGGGGAAGGTGGACGTCTGACCGATGCGTTCAGACAATTTTTTAGTCCGCAGCCCCAAGGTATGATCGGTTCCAGCAACCATCGCCAGCGTCTGATATACATGGTGCAGGAATACCTTGGGGCAAGGTCAGACTTGGACACCTTTCCCACCGAAAATCCTCTGGCTTACTGGGTCCTGAGGATGGATCACTGGCCAGAGCTTGCACAGTATGCAATTGAGCTACTGGCCTGTCCTGCCTCCAGCGTTCTTTCCGAACGCACATTCAGTGCTGCTGGAGGATTTGTGACTGATCATAGGGTGCGCCTGTCCACCGCCTCGGTTGATCGACTGACATTCATCAAAATGAATCAGTCTTGGATCACCACCAGCTACCAGGCACCTGAGGCGGATATAACCGAATAATTTTTAATGTCACATCCCTTCAAGACTGCCTATGCTGATGCTGAGTGACTGTCCTCTTATGTTCACTGACTATCCTCTTCCTCCTCCTCAATGATCCATGCCACCACACCAGTGCCTAAGGCACAATTTTTCAGCCCCTGTTTAACAGGGGCGTGTACTTACAATTTTTTAAAAAAATGCTTCGCAACACGTGTGACTGCTGTGCTCCAAGTACAGTATCTGTGAGGGCCGGGTTGCAGTGTTGTGGCACCAGCACCAGTGCCTAAGGCACAATTTTTCAGCCCCTGTTTAACAGGGGCGGGTACTTACAATTTTTTAAAAAAATGCTTCGCAACACGTGTGACTGCTGTGCTCCAAGTACAGTATCTGTGAGGGCCGGGTTGCAGTGTTGTGGCACCAGCACCAGTGCCTAAGGCACAATTTTTCAGCCCCTGTTTAACAGGGGCGTGTACTTACAATTTTTTAAAAAAATGCTTCGCAACACGTGTGACTGCTGTGCTCCAAGTACAGTATCTGTGAGGGCCGGGTTGCAGTGTTGTGGCACCAGCACCAGTGCCTAAGGCACAATTTTTCAGCCCCTGTTTAACAGGGGCGTGTACTTACAATTTTTTTAAAAAAATGCTTCGCAACACGTGTGACTGCTGTGCTCCAAGTACAGTATCTGTGAGGGCCGAGTTGCAGTGTTGTGGCACCAGCACCAGTGCCTAAGGCACAATTTTTCAGCCCCTGTTTAACAGGGGCGTGTACTTACAATTTTTTTAAAAAATGCTTCGCAACACGTGTGACTGCTGTGCTCCAAGTACAGTCTCTGTGAGGGGTTGCAGTGTTGTGGCACCAGCACCAGTGCCTAAGGCACAATTTTTCAGCCCCTGTTTAACAGGGGCGGGTAATTACAAATCTTGATCTAATAGTTCACAGCAGGGCCCATTCCTGCGCCCACCAAGAGTAACTATGAGGGCCTGCAGTCTTGTGGCAACACCGTCCACCACCACCGCCAAAGGCCCAATTTTTCTGCCCTGTTCATCAGGTGCTTGCAATTACAAATCTTGATCTAATAACTCACAGCAGGGCCCATTCCTGCGCCCACCAAGAGTAACTATGAGGGCCTACAGTCTTGTGGCAACACCGTCCACCACCACCGCCAAAAGCCCAATTTTTCTGCCCTGTTCATCAGGTGCTTGCAATTACAAATCTTGATCTAATAACTCACAGCAGGGCCCATTCCTGCGCCCACCAAGAGTAACTATGAGGGCCTACAGTCTTGTGGCAACACCGTCCACCACCACCGCCAAAGGCCCAATTTTTCTGCCCTGTTCATCAGGTGCTTGCAATTACAAATCTTGATCTAATAACTCACAGCAGGGCCCATTCCTGCGCCCACCAAGAGTCACTGTGAGGGCTTACAGTCTTGTGGCAACACCGTCCACCACCACCACCACCACCAAAGGCCCAATTTTTCTGCCCTGTTCAACAGGTGCATGCAATTACAAATCTTGATCTAATAACTCACAGCAGGGCCCATTCCTGTGCCCACCAGTCTTGTGGCTACACCAACATCTAATAGGGCAAATTTCTGCAGAGTATATACGGCAGGCCCCTACTTTCAAACATCCAACTTACAAACGAATCCTACTTGCAAACGGAAATAGAAAACAGGAAGTGAGAGGAAATCTACCCCTAGGAAGGGAAATTCTATCATGTTAGATTTAATTTGGGAAAAAGGTATCTCCTCTCTACTGATGCTTTATCACCAATCCTTGTTTCAATTAAAACCCCACTTTTCCAAAAACATTTGTCATTGGGACGGAAAGTGAGGTGACATGTTCTGAACAGATGTGCAAAGACAGCAAATGTTACAGGGGTGATAACCCCTCCCTATGTTCTCCAAAAAGCATAAAAATCGATTTTTTTGGGATGGAGCTACACTTCATAATGTACCTGTTCAGATTCTACTTAAGAACAAACCTAAAGCCGCAAGTGGTTTTAAATGGCTTCTTTTTTTCCTTTACAAATGTCATTTTGTGCAAGGACAGTTCTAAACACGGGAAACACATGCCACTTCACAGGCATACTTTGGACACCCCCCAGGTACCATATTTAAAGGAAAATTTCACTTTTTTTTTTTCACTTTATGCATCATTAAAATGACTGCTCCCGAAAAAACGTTAGTTTTTAAAAGTTCTTTTTGCATTGATATATGTCCCCTGGGGCAGGACCCGGGTCCCCAAACCTGTTTTATGACATTAACATGCATATTGGCCGTTGTAATTAGCACTTTTGATTTTGAACGTTCGCGTCCATTATAACGTATAGGGTTCGAAAATTCGCGCAAACTTTCGGTCGGTTCGAAGGTTCTGGTGCGAACCGAACCCGGGGGTGTTCGGCTCATCCCTACTGCTGAGGTGTTTAAATAGACTGTTGCCAATCACTGAAATCAGTCTGCACTATTTTAACCCCTAGGTGGCAGATCCATGACACACTGGCAGAACGCAGTTCTGTCAGCGGGGGAGACATTGGTCCTGTATTCCTGATAAGCAGG
This sequence comes from Lithobates sylvaticus, assembly GCA_028564925.1. Classification (NCBI taxonomy): domain Eukaryota; kingdom Metazoa; phylum Chordata; class Amphibia; order Anura; family Ranidae; genus Lithobates; species Lithobates sylvaticus. The sequence continues at coordinate 338,552,749 of CM053026.1, read as the reverse complement.
AACATAGACCTCTGCCTTCCCCTAGTACAAGCACATCCCACAGTTTAGTAAAGCACAGGCTAGGAACACATTTAACCCCTTCCCAGCCAGTGTCATCAGTACAGTGACATACCAACAAAAGAGCAGTGGTCATGGGACTTTACATGAGGCGTGTCACATCAAAAATAATACATATAGTTTAAAATTTATTTGGCAATAAAAATTGAACATTCCATGATCATAGGGTACATGATAAAAAAAAATTCAAAGTGATAAGGCATATTCAGGAGAGCTGACATAGAAAATACATGATTGATTAAATAAATACATATTGTACTGATTCAATAATAATCTATACATGAACAGATACATGATTGACATAAATTATGAGAACCAAAATGTCTTGACATCCTAAGACTCTACGCGTTTCGTGGATCCCTGTCCACTCATCAGGAGTTTGATGCAAGAGATATCTATAAATATAGGTATGCATAAAAAATATTATAGTAAATGGTTCCCAATAAAGGAAAGCAAAGAGAAAAGATCTTAGGGGGGCAAGAGGCCTAAAAACTTACAATCAGTTAAAAAAATTGACCCAGCATCTAAAAGGGGGAATAGGGGTATATGACCCGGGGCTGAGGCAGGAAAACCCATCCAGGTCAAGGGAACAGCCAAGGAGCAGACCAGGTTTCCAAGGTGCAGTCCATGGAAAATATAAAATAATGAAGACACATCTAGCCCGCACTGATCTTAAAAATATGTGTGTACATACAGTATCTCACAAAAGTGAGTACACCCCTCACAGGTTTGTCAATAAATTATACTTTGTTACAATGTAAAGAAGTGAGTGTACAGCTTGTATAAAAGTGTAAATTTGCTGTCCCCTCAAGACAACTCAACATACAGCCATTAATGTCTAAACTGCTGGCAACAAAAGTGAGTACACCCCTAAGTGAAAATGTCCAAATCTGGGCCCAATTAGCCATTTTACCTCCACTGTGTCATGTGACTCATTAGTGTTACAGGTTCTCAGGTGTGAATGGGGAGCAGGTGTTTTAAATTTGAAGTTATCACTCTCACACTGGTCACTGGAAGTTCAACATGGCACCTCCTGGCAAAGAACTCTCTGAGGATCTGAAAAAAAGAATTGTTGCTCTACATAAAGATGGCCTAGGCTATAAGAAGATTGCCAAGACCCTGCAACTGAGCTGCAGCACAATGGCCAAGACAGGTTCCATTCAGAACAGCCCCCGCCATGGTCAACCAAAGGTGTGTTGCCAGCATTGCTGCAGAGGTTGAAGGGGTGGGGGTTAGCCTGTCAGTGCTCAGACCATACGCCACACACTGCATCAAATTGGTCTGCATTGCTGTCGTCCCAGAAATAAGCCTCTTCTAAAGATGATGCACAAGAAATCCCACAAATAGTTTACTGAAGACAAGCAGACTAAGAACATGGATACTGAAACCATGTCCTGTGGTCTGATGAGACCAAGATAAAGTTATTATTTAGTTCAGATAGTGTCAAACGTGTGTGGCGGTAACCAGGTGAGGAGTACAAAGACAAAGCCAAGTGTGTCTTGCCTACAGTCAAGCATGATGCTGGG